>LBNU01025747.1:41495-57759 GCA_014162995.1 Artemisia annua | reverse complement strand
GATGAATTTTATCCAATCGGTCACTTTTCTATGAATCGTGTTCTTGCTCTATGACCCTTAATCGTTATCAAAAGATAATGTAAGTCAAACACACCGTCATAAGCTAAAGTAGTGTAACATATAAAGTCTTAAATGGAAACCCGGGGCGTTTTAGGGAATAAATGATTTCGTATTTCTCTTGAACGTTTTGCTACTTTTCAAAGTTAGTAAAGAGAGGTAAGAAATTATTTATCTTTAAGGCGTGACGTGATTACATTGCGTGAGGACACGCAATACTTTAGTCTGGGGGATTTTGATATGTGCTGAATTACACATATCTTTGACCTTAGTTTAAGTGTAGAATAGACCAAAAACTAACGTTAAACGCCAAAGATATAGTGTTTTTGTGTTTATGATTGTGCAGGGACGGATATTGCATAAATAGCACAAAAGTCAACCAAAAAGCCTAAAACGAGCACGAGATTTGGAAAAGAGTCTAAAAGCCGAGTCAACGATGAAATTTACTCAAGGAAAGCCCGTGATGACAAAGTTATTTCCTAAAGGCTCGATAAAACGAAAGGTATGGCCAAAAAATTTGCATAGCGAGTATGAATTTTTTTGTCATAGCGAGTATGAATTTCTTTTGTGATAGCGAGTATGGACTTAATTTTGCTAGCGAGTATGGCCAAAAAAAATTTGCATAGCGAGTATGAATTTTTTGTGATAGCGAGTATGAACTTTCTTATATGAATAGCGAGTATAAATTGTCTGGTCTCCATAGCGAGTATGGTGATGGTCTGTTTTTGCTTATCATGTTAATATGTGTGGTACATTTGTCTGTGATTCTAATATGCACTTGTATGATGTGTTTAGGCATATACTTGGTCTATGTTCAATCTAATGGTTATATACGTGCTTGCTATACATTCTTTCACTCCGAGTAAGGAGATTGGATTAGAACCATCATCGTATGGGTTCTATTTTTGTCCATTTTATGAAAAGAAACTCTGCCAAAAATTTTCAAAATTATAGCATGTATGTAGTGTACTTGGTTGAGTGTATCTGTGATGTTTTCATGATTTGTAATAGTCATAGGATTATTCACTAACGTTAACTCGTCCACATGTACTTGGTTGCTTGTGTTGTTCTCTTTCAGGTATCAAAATGTCTCAAACACCGACTCCTCGACATGAACTGATTCATGGAGATGAAAGAGACATAAGCAAATCCAACCTAAGGATTGATCTAGATAAGATTACGTGCCATCCTACCTGTGCCATCATTCCAATAATTCTGCAACATCACTTCATCAACAAAGTCCTTACTAACACATGTACTGTACCTGAAGTTTACATCTTACAGTTCTGGAAGGATCTTAAACCCAATAAGGATCACAATGCGATGACTGTACGTATAGACAGCAGAGATATCAAGTTCAAGGTGGATACTCTTAGATTGGTATTGGGTCTCCCTGCTAAAGGATCCAAAGAGGTTCCAAACTTTACACACCCACCTTCTCTGTCTGAAGCTATTAGATTCCTTAGAAAACTTGGGTATGATGAATCAGAAGAAAGAATCACACTCCTCAAAACCATTAACCGCAAAAACATTCCACAACCATGGCTAACACTTTATGCCATTCTCACCAACTCTATCACCGGTAGACAAACTGGTCATGAGCATCCGTCACTCGAATTTCTGCAATTCTTCTGGGGTGTAATAAACAAGGCCAATATTGACTATGCTCAGATTATATGGGATGACATGCTGTATCAGGCTGCTCGAATTAAGAAACAGCAGGACAAGAAAGTACCATTCTCCAGATTCACCAAACTCCTAATCCTTCACTTCATGAACAAATATTCTGACATTGATCCTAGAGTCAATGACAAACAACATACACCATCTATGGATCATCTACTCACATCTGCTCGTGTTCAATCCACCAGCACTACCAGGAAAGGAATGAGGATTCCGGAATGTCTACTATCTGATGAAGTCCGTGAAACAGAGGAATATAAAGTATATGATGCTGCTGAACGAAGTGGACAGGTTGGTGCCAAGCTGTTGAAGGTTCCCAAAAGAAGATCAAAGAAGGTAACACGCCAACCGAAAAAGAAACTCGCTCCCATCGATGAACCCGATGAACCTGTTGAAGAAGAAGTTGTCAAGGAACCTACTAAGAAAAGAAAAACAGGAAAGGGAAAAGAGATTGAGTCTTCTAAAGAAGCGAGTCAACCACTAACTGCTTCAGAAGAGGCTAAGTTACTCAAGCAGACATTGAAAGAAAGCAGACTGGTTGAGGAAGAGAGACTGGAAAAGTTGAGAAAGAAAGGTCAAGGCTCCAGCTCAAAAGCAGACACACAACCAGAGGAATCTGAAAGATCGGGCTCCAATACTCAATCTGAGTCTCATCACAGTAGTGAATCAGACAACGCCGAACAATCCTCAAGTACAGCAACAAAGTCTGGTAAGGACGATGAATCTGAGCAAGAACAGGAGGAGAGTAGTGATGAGCGGGTGAAAGTATCTGATGATGAAAAGGTTAAGGATAGTGATCAGGAAAGTGAAGATGATAATGAAGACGAAGAAGATGAAAAGAAAGATAGTGATGAGGAATCTGATGATGAAAAGAATGAAAGTGAAAATGAAGGAGGTAACCTTGATGATCAACCAGAATCGGACGACGAAAGCAACAGAGTCGACGATTATCAAATTGTTCCAAGCACTGCCGTATCTCAGAAACATCCTGAACCTTCCACTGAAACACAACCATCAAAACAAGTACAATCGTCTCCAAAAACTTCAAAGAGTGGACCTGGTGCACTTAATATGATCACCAGAACTGTTAACAAGCTTAAGGAGGAACAAGACAAGCAGAAGTTGAAGCTGGATAAACTGGAAGGTCAAAGTATCGAAAAAGCCATCAAAGAAAAGGTACCAAGAGAAGTCGAAAAGTATCTCCGTGACAACCTCCCGGGAACATTGGAAGAGTTCGTCAAAAGAGATCTAAAGGAGATTGTTTCGAAAACTTTACAGACTACTCCAATGACTCTTCAAACAGTACCAGCTAAGCCAACTGTTGATGAACTTAAAGGTCAACTCCTGGAAGCTATTGTCGATGACCCTAATGAAGCTGAACTTCGAAAAGCTTTGATGGAATCCATGAAGAAAGCCTCTACAAAGACCGCTTCTTGTAAACCACCCAGACAACCAAAAAGACGCAGAGATGACAAAGACCCAGATGATCGTCCATCTGAGCAAAGAAAGAAGAAATTTCATGAATCATCCTCATCTCGACCTCTCACCGGTAAAACGTCTGAAACAAGGAAAGAGTCTTCCCAAGGGCAGTCTTCAAGTAGCATTCAGATGGAAGAAACTGAGGTTCCAACTGAGACAGCAGCACCAATGGAAGGTGTACAGTTTGATGATGTTCCGATTGAAGATCTCACAATGCCCACAAATGTCAACGAACCACCAAAGGAAGCTCAAGTACTTCCAGCTCCAGAATGGATCGATCCCTCAGCTCCTTCGTTTAATTGGTTCAACGACATGGTTGATGCTTATCCAGACATTCCTGAGTCTGAAGCGCCTATTGAAGGATCAGTTATTGGGTTCACTAAACGGCTGAAGAAAGTGATGAAAATTCAAAGACTTCAATTATCTGATCTGTTGGAGATTCGAAAGGCAGGGTTTACAGACTTCAAAACTTGCACAACAAATGAGATTGAGTTCGAATATAACATTGAAGAAGTAGCACGTGCACTGTCCGAAGACATCAATTGGGAACCAAGGGCAGCCTGGGATACTCTCACGCCACTCACTGAAGAGCTGAAGTTTCAAGACTTCACACAATCGCTGCCTCTTCTCGGTACAACTGCATACCCGAGAATCCCAAAGGAATACTTCTTCAACAAGGATTTGAAATACTTAATCCATGGCAACACTGACCCTGACCATCGATATGCATCATCTCTAACAAAATTCAAAGCTGCTTCGTACCCCATTCACAATTTGCATGAGCAAATGAGAGGCCTATACTGCTCAACGGTCTCCAAATACAATGATGAAGCTTCCTTGGGCACACTTCACTGGCCCGAAATGAGACGATGGTTTCACAAATGGAAATTAGCAACTTGCAAGACCAAAGGATCCGTGTACCGTGAAGACAGAATTCTTGCCATCACCGACATTCCTCAGACTGACAAAAGATACGGCTACAACTTCCTTGAAAAGATTGTGGTACGTAGAAGTGATGATAAGTTGCATTCCTTTAGCGAAGCTGACTTCCAAAAGTTGAACCCCAATGACATTGAGGACATGTATGTTCTCAAACTTCAAGGAAGGGTCCAGAACCTGCAAGGAAGCCTTCAGTACGACTTCATCAACTCCTTGCTTCTCTTTGTTCGTCACAGAATTATCAAAGCAAGAGTTGAAGACGTACAATTGGGAGCCGAAAGTTACCAAACAGGTCTCAACCTCACTGAACCAGAAGATAAGTGTCCTGGAATACATGAGATGCGGTCTTATACCTTCAACAACAAACCGTTCGGGGTCGCATTTCCTTCACAAGGACGAATATACTTCATGAGGTATGAAGAAACAATGAAGTTTGGGGATGAAACACTAAGGAAGGTCTTAGCTGGTCTTCAAGATAAGTTGGAAAAGCACAACAAAGGGATGAACGTAGGCTGGAAGAAACAGGACGTTCGTGAAGCTCAGAAATTCATTGCCATAATCAGACAACGATTGAAGATGAGGCATCACGTTAGAACTCTTGAAAGCTTGATTGGAGCACGGGAAGCTATTCCGAACATCCAAACATACCGCCGTCCTGATCAGCCTCCATTGTGAATCATCATTGGGTACAATTAATTTTAACATCATTTTATTTTCATCTTTTCACAATTCATCCATTATGGTTTGTGCACACATAACAGTGTACAACCCGAACTTGTAAAGAAAGGACCCTGAGGTACGCTTCAGTGCCTCAATCCTAATATAAGGAGCGAAGGCTTCTTACTTTTGAGTAGAATTAATCAAACTTTCAAGATTTTTCATAATTCTGCTCAAAAGAACAAGTATTCCCTCGAAATTTCAAAATTTCAAAACACAATGCAACATTTGAGGGGGAGTACTTGAAATACATCTTTGCTAAATCAATCAAATTGTTCTTGTTCCATTCTCCCCATATGAGTCAAAAAGGCATATTTTAATCAAACGTTTTCCAAAAATAACATTTGATATGCTATTTTTGAGGGGGAGAAAAGTTAAAAAGTGATCAAAATATGGTTGAAGCCAAAGAATCTCATTGAGCTCGACTCAGATATCACCCAAGAATTGACGGAACAATAAGTGTTAGTAATCGAACGGACTTGTCCGATAAGGACTTGTCTGAATAGATTGTACCATTTTTCGAGAAACTCTTAGTAGATAAGTACCATGACGGGTCTAACTTCCTTTGAGGAATGTTAACAACATCAAGTTAGTTATTAGGGCTAGTTATCACCTAAAAGCTGATAATGGATCCCTTTAACTAGCAACGTAAACGTGTCCCTCGGGTACAAGTCCATTAAG
Source organism: Artemisia annua (assembly GCA_014162995.1). NCBI lineage: Eukaryota > Viridiplantae > Streptophyta > Magnoliopsida > Asterales > Asteraceae > Artemisia > Artemisia annua. The sequence goes on along the minus strand of LBNU01025747.1, from coordinate 52,203 downwards.
AGTAGATCAATTCTAAAAGTTCCCACTCTACCCTGCATGTGCAAATTTATCTTAAACAATATCGAGCACATGTGAAGGGGGAGTCTTTCTGAAAAAGTAAAACTCTCGAGGTGTTAACCAAATGAGTTTTATATTCATAAAACACTTCGAGAGATTTTCAGCAAATGGTTTCATGGCGACATGGAGTTATAAGGTGATTAAGGATAGGAAAATGTCCTATGATCCGCCAGAGCCGGAGGGATCTACCCAAGGACAACTCCCTTAGTCTAGAAATAGAAGTCCTTAGGTATGATACAAAAGAAGGGGTATGAATGAAAGGGAAGGAAGGGGTTGAAGAATGAAAAAGAAATGAAAAGAAAAGGGTGAAAAGAAATGAGCCCTCCATATATTCAACCTTAGGGCAGACACCGGGTACACCTCATCTGCTACTGATTGTTACAAAAGTAACATCGGTATTGAAGATAAGACGTCATGGACCCAGTGACGCAATGCACTAAACCTTCTAGCCACTCAGGTATCTCTCAAAAGATACTTGTTTCATTCTCACGGGGAACCGGTATAATCTATCGACCTTCTCTTAGAGTTGGTTGATATTGAAACAGGAGACCCTGCCCCAATCTCCGCATAGGAAACCATAGGTGCACTAATCGAGTCTAGAGCCTCGAGATTCATCAAAGATCTCTTAGGAACACTTAGTTTTCTTACACTGGTTGTTCTACATCAATGGACACCAGTTGTAAATTATCGAGTCCTTCGCAGATCTTAGCAATCTGCCGAGAACGTTTATGAGAGGAATCACTTAGGTGTTTTCTCAATGATTGAACGGAAATCCTGCCAGGGTCAACATCAAACAGCCCTGACAGCAGGTCACTTCGGTAACTCCTTGTGGGTTACGCTTAGTGTGTTCGGTGACGTTCCATGTGCATTCTACAGTCGCGGGGTGATCTCCAGCGGCTCACCTAATCGTTGGTGTACGTATGTATGTCAGTGTTAGCCCTCTCGGGGGCATCCGATTAGGAACGGCCTTGGCTAGGATTAGAAGGAGTCTTCACACTATGCTGTTGACGAATTCTAACTCCAAACCTGTAAGTGCCGGACGGTCTACAGTCGTAGGGTGATCTCGTACGACTCACCTAATCGTTGGGGTACTCCGGTACTTTCTGAGTTAGCTCCTTCGGGGGCATCCGATTAGGAACGGCCATGGTGAGGGGCAGAAGGAGTAACCACATTGCGAGGGTGAAAAATTCTGTTTCTCACTTGTAAGTGCCGGTTGTTTATCACTAACCATTTTCTTGCAGGAACTTCACCACCAACACCTGATTCCACATGCTCATACTTACGTCAAAGACTTCCCGAAAAGTTCTAAGTTATACAAAGTCAAAGAAAGATCAAAGTTTCTCAAAGTTAATGAAAGATTCAACGTCAACGGAATCTACAAAGTCTTAAGACAAAGATCTTATTTAATGATCGGGAATTACTTGAGTACAAGTCATAAAAGTTCAAAGACGTATGAGCATGTTGGAATGGCGTACCATCAAGTTGAGTCGAAGGAGTGACCAAAGGCAGATTACTACATCATATGCATCACTTCAACAACAAGGAACAAGGATTGAAGAGCAAAGAATTTTTGTCTAATCTAACCGATTATGAGACGTCAAGCAATTGCCAAAGTTCAAGATTAAGAAGATGACGTCACGCAACCACTCACCATTGATGACCGACCCTTAGGGGGAGATTGTTAGGAACACGTTTCACGTTATGAAAAGTGTCGGTCATTATATTTGTAATAGGTTGCTTATTAGACTTATTATGTTGACATTTTATCTCTTATGTTAAGTAAGTTTATGATGTAATGTCACATTGTGTGGAAGTCCAAGGGCCAAGTATGTAATAGTGCTAGAATGACATGGAAACCCTTGGACTCCCCTATATATACTATGTGTAAGCCTTGGTTAAGGCTTGTTGGTTCTCATTTGTATTTCAAGTTCATTATATCAAATATATCAAGAGTTCCTTCCAAACACTTGTCTCTTCTTCTTCTTCTTTCTTGGTTAATGATTATATGATTGTTATGTTACAACATGGTGACCTAACAGAAAGGATAGGCTCTGAGGGGTGTACTAGGGGTATCGTGTACCAAAAATGGATACAACGCAAAGGGTGTGGGAGAATTACTTGACCAATGAAGTCAAAGTAATTATAATCAAAAATACGGGTGTAAAACAATGGGTTAATCCTAATGCCTCTTATCATGTAGTAAATCTTAACTACACGAATGTAGTCTCACTTGTGGATTTGAGATGGTTCTAACGCAAGTTCTAGAATCTAAATACTACCGGTACACACATCATAGCACCAACGATGGATTCTTTTCTTACCAATTCTAGGGGCGAACCTCACATATTTGGGGTGGAAAATTTTTTAGTGGTACAGTTTTTGTGCTAGTCATACAATTTCCTATCCATGAGACGCTCATTAAGATCAAGGTTTCACTTCTAAATGTTGTAAAAAAAAATTTAATTGGCGCTAAAATTGCCCTAACAAATATTTCTCTTGGTTTTATTACAAATTTACTATCAAACAAAGCAAAACATCAAGCGTAAGTATATTCTCAACGGTGCCTTCATTTACCCCCCTTACACTTAAACTGAACATTGTCCCCAATGTTCAAATAGAAGATGTAAAAGTAAATAAGATGAAAGAATGAAATCAAATACTCCCCTGAATCGTTTGTTGTGGATAGTGATGTAACATGGTTAGATCTTCTTCCAAGATAGACGAACGTTCAAAGCTTCCCTTCCAAAATAATAAACGTCTTCTTGTCCAAAATAACCTGTTAACCTGAAAAAGATAAAGGCCAACCTCGCGTAAAATCGGCGGTAAAATCTACATAATAAGATATAATGCTTGTGGAATGAATATTTTGCAGAATTCCTGGAGATTATAAGTTAAAGAATTGACAAAACTTTTTAGGTTTCCGGAAAAATACAAAACTTTCAAAAATTGCAGAAAATTATAACCTGACGCCGTCAGGTGTTAACCCTGACGCCGTCAGAAAGTTCTGACAGAATTCTCATGTTAAGTTTCCGGGAAAAATTCTGGAAAAACTAGATCTTACTTCCTGGAATTCCTGCAAAAATTCATTATGACTCGATACAAGCATTTGACTCAAACAAATACTAATATGTATGTTAATTTCATTGTTATGATTCATGTTCATTCGTTCTTTATAAACCGATTTAGATTTCCCTTACACTTAGCTTTTGCAAAATACCTTTATATGTAGTTAAGACGAAGTTAAAAACAAAATAAAGCATTTTCACAATTTAGTTTGAAGCATGAATCAATAACAAGAAAAATAACTTACATACGGAAACAAATAAAATCAAACAAACAAACAAAAAAACACACAAAGCTTGGGTTGCCTCCCAAGAAGCGCTTGTTTTTGTTCGAGTCACGAGCCTGACTCTACCCTTATTTAACGGATAAAGGGGAGGTTTTCCCAACACTTAAGATTAAGTGCGGGTGGTAGTAGCGATACACACCATCTCGGTGGAGGTATGCCTCATGAGGAAAGAGTGGTGGATGAATTATATACTCAAAGGGGTGTGAGTATGCAAATACTCATCAGTTTTGTCTTATTTAAACAGCCAAAACAAGAAAAAATACTCAGAAATACATCAAAATACCCAAAATATCCCAGGGTCCTGTTTTATATGAAAAATGATTGAAAACGAATGAAAAACGAACAAAGTGTTGCATAATTGGCAGTTTCAGCCCCTCGACTTTCAAAACTTGTCAAAATCAGTACCTAGCCATTTATTTTGTAAGGAAAGTCATCAAAGGTCCTTGGAAAATCAAAAAGTTGTAAAAATTGTCCTTTGGTGAAAAGTTCAAAAGATTGTCAAAAATGGTCCCTAGGATTAAAACTTTGGAAATTATCAAAAATGATCCTTGAGTTGTTGAACTTTGGCAAAAATGATCCTTGGGTAAAAAGTTTGGAGAATGTACACGTTTGGTCCCTGTACTTTGGAATTTGGCAAATTTAGTCCTCGGGGATTAAAATTTTGGAAGTTTAGCATCAGAGAGCCTTATGGAATTACAACTTGTCAAGAAGGGTCCTTGAAGGATATTTTGGATTTGTGGCAGCTTTGATCCTCCATTTTCAGAAATATGCATATTTGGCCCTTTGGTGTTTTCCAACATGTAACCAAAACAAATGAACCATTTATCCAATACTTCCCCAAGCCCAAATGAAAACCCAAAACCCACCAGATCAAATAAAAACCCAAGTCCAAAATAAGTAAACAGGCCCCTTTGTTTATTCCCAGTCAAATTAATCAACCCCAGAGTACTTCACCTCCTTCACGTGAAGCCCCCTTCCCGCCATAACCACCCATCACCATCTTCCCCATCACTCTCAGCTTTTTGTCCACCATTCCTCCTCCCAAACCCACTATCTCCATTTTATACTCACAAAACCGTACCTACCACCTCCACCCTGGCAATCCACAACACCATTTGGGCGCCAAAACTGAATCAAGGGTCAAGATTGGATATACTTTTTAATTGACTGCTGAGATTTATTCAAGAAAGCACAAGGATGACATTTGTGAAGAGTACTCTTACCAAAGAAGCACAGGAGGGAAGTGTAGCCCTAGTTTTAATTTAGTATAAATAGTGAACTTGTGTAAGCCTTTGGGGGCATCCCTTTCTTTGTATCTTTTCCAATTTAGCTTAAATTCTCAGTTGTAATTTCAAGTTTTTAGTTTAATTGAAGTTTCCTTCAAGTTAATTCAAATTCGTATTTTCATTCAAAAGTTCAAGTTTATTACTGTTTCATTGAAGTGTTACTAAATTTGTCTCAGAACTTTTTAGTTTGTTAAAGTTATCTTATCAAAAGGAAGTGAAATCTCAGAAAAGAAAAAGAAAAGAAAAATACAAAGAAAATAAAAAAAATAAAAATAAAAAAGGGTGAATATGTTGCTGATACAGAAAGAAGAAGCTGTAGCAGAAATGATGATGGAAAATGGTTTAGAGCTCAATGGTGAGCATTAGGTTGTGGTCTTGGTATTGGTTCTCAGTTGCTTTCTCGGTTCTGGATGTCAAGTAAGCCTTTGGCTCATTAACTTTGCAAAAAATTATGTCCCTAAGTGATATTTGTTCCTTTCTGTTGATTGTTGTTCATTTACATTCATGAATGCTTAGTTGTACCTTAGATCTCAGTTTTATTGTTTAATCATCCCATTTGCCTTGAAATTTATCAAATCTATCTACATAAGGGGTGTTTGTTTTGAGCAGTTATGCCATGTTAGAGTTATAGTTAGTAGCTTAGGTTAGTTGGTTTGCCATCTCTAGTGCCTAATTGACTCAGAGGAACTTTGTTCTTAGTCCATTTTACAACAAAAGTCAAAATTCATGGTTCAAGTTTGCTATTGCTGATCTGTTGAAAATGTTGGAGATCAGAAGCTCGAATTCAGCTTAAAACTTGTTAGTGTTGTTGGAATTAGTTGCATTTAAGGGTATTATAACATCATTGGTAACCTAGGATAATTGTAATCTCACAAAAGTCAAACGTTGTCAAATTTCAAAAGTCAAAAAGATTTGCATACTCAGTTTTTGAGCAAAAGTCAAATCACTCTCTAGGATTCATTTGTTGATAAATTTTAATAAAGTTTGTTGATTTTGGATCTTTGTCAGCTTGTTTATCATTCTCAAAAAGAAAATCTCAATTTGGAAGTGATTTGCCTAGGTAAATTTGATTGGGAAGTTGACTGTTTGGCAAATATATTCCCCTGTACCCTAGTTTTGTCCAATTTTCATTTGGCTATAAAGTGATCAATTCTTGGTGAAATCTTTTGATTTTTGTCATTTTGAGTAGCCCCCTATTTATAGTTTAGGCTTATGATTTTAGTTTACCCTATAAAGCTTATTGGACTGCTTATTTTGAGCCTTCTTTTGGCTTATTTTTTGTGATTGCTGCTGCTATTGTTCTTGATTCAGCTGAGTTTGTGTTTGATCCTGCTGTTCTGTTTGTTGTTGTTCTTTGTTGTCGTTAATTTCATTGTTGTTGGTACTTGTTGATTTATATTTGTTGTTGTTGTTGTGTATTAATGTGCATGCGCTTTTGAAAGCTTATTGCTTTTTCAAGCTTATTTGTGTTCTTGGCTGCTGCTACATTTTCTTGTTATTGTTCTTAGTATTTTGCTTGATTGTTGTTCTTATTGTTCTTGTTGTTGTAATTTGCTGCTATAATTATTGTTGCTATCATTATTGCTTAAGCTCATTTGAGCTTAAGCTTGTTTGAGCTCATTAGGAAAATTGTGTGTTTGCAAAAAGTGTTTGAACAAAAATTTTGAATACCACTTGAATCTGTTTGATCTTTTGTGGATTTTGGAATGGAATCCGTTTAAATTTGTTTGCAAAATCTGTTTTCCAAAAGTTAAGATTGGTTTGTGTTTGTGAGTTGGTAAAAAGAAAGCAAGAAACAAAACGAAAAAAAATATACATAAATTTTGTGAAAAAAAGGGGTTCGAACCTAGGACCTCAAGCACACAGACACACCAACAACACCACACATAACCACCTGCCCTTGGGTCTTTTTCAGTTTATATCTCACATATTTTACTTATATAGTAGTTTTGCCCAGTTTAGCTTATTTTTGCTTTTCACCTTATTTTCTGCTTATTTTCCACTAGACCACCACTTTTTATATTTTTCATAAATTAGTTTTAACTTGTAATATTTATGTAAAAAAGTTTTAGATTTATTTAATTAGTTTTAATATTTATTTTGATTTAATTTAGTTTAATTAGTAATTAATTCATATTAAATAGGATTTTTATTAAATAATTAATTTTCTTTTTCTCTAAAATTTTCTTTTGTCTTTTAGTGCGTAGGAAAATTATTTGTAGGCGCGTAGGATTTGCGTAGCTAAAATTTCACGTTTTTATTTATACGTTGACGTTTATCTTAAATAAACGTCACGTTACGTGTTTAATTTGTGTTTTAGGATTCCCGATACCTAATCATGATTCCCGTAGTGTTTAAGGACTCCCCTAGTTTGCCAATTGCCTTTTGTTCCCTTTAGGTTGATTTATTTTCATCCTCATTCGTTAATTTTCCATTCCCGTTAATTTAAAGTACAACAAAACCAAATAACATTTCTCAACCAAACATACAAGATTTTAATCTCGATCTTTTCACGAAGCTTTCCATTCACACCTCCTTGGGGTACGACCCGGGAAATCACTTTCCGGTCTTAAAAATATCACATTGCACGAGTTTACGAGGTAATCTTTTTCCTAAAAGGTTTACTTGTATTTCTCCACGTCTTGTTGTCCTCACGATAGCANTTTCATCCTCATTCGTTAATTTTCCATTCCCGTTAATTTAAAGTACAACAAAACCAAATAACATTTCTCAACCAAACATACAAGATTTTAATCTCGATCTTTTCACGAAGCTTTCCATTCACACCTCCTTGGGGTACGACCCGGGAAATCACTTTCCGGTCTTAAAAATATCACATTGCACGAGTTTACGAGGTAATCTTTTTCCTAAAAGGTTTACTTGTATTTCTCCACGTCTTGTTGTCCTCACGATAGCATTGACCTCACGTTTGTTGATATTTTGATAAATTTTTTTTGCACACACCAAAACACAACGAATCAGCTCCATTCATCATAACCTTACCTAGTTCACTTTGGTCAATGGGTGAATTAAAGTTTTCTCCTAAAAAGGGATCATCTTCTATCAACTTCGAGAGACTCCTAGTTGGGAATCCATCTTGACCTAGTAAACCCGGTGTTTCTTGTGATCAATCATGAATGGGTGATATAAGTGTGTAAGGTTTACGATTATCTTTTTGTTATCTTTTTGTTATTTGGGAATGGTTTAAAAGCTAATCGGGTAACAATTGATTTCACGATTTTCTTTTTGTTGTTGTTATTTGGGAATGGTTTACAACCGCCCTCCTTCAACGGAAGACGGAGGATGTTTATTATTTTTTTTGGTGTTTTTGTTGAATACTTGGTGACAAGTATTCCTTTTTCTTTTTCTTTTATATATATTAGAAACAAAGAGAAAATATTTTTGTGTTTTTTATGTTTTTGAAAGATGAAAATACGATATATATATATATGGTAAATATACAAAGGATAGACGATATACACAAGTTGTGTTTCAAAAACACGATACTACAAAATGTTTAAGACACGCGACACGCCTTCCCGGCAACGGCGCCAAATTTTGATTGGCTCTGAACAGTCAACTAAAACTGACCAAGGATTTGGTCAACTAAAGTCAAGCAATCCAGGGCACAATGCTAACCAAGGAGTATAGAATATCCCCGGGTCGTTATGTCCTGACGAGGTGTGAATGGTATTCGTAAACGAATTGTGATCGGGTGATTTATGAAACGATGATTGATGAAAAAGATTGATTGGAATTAAACTACGAAATTATGAATGAAAATGATGAACAAACACTACAAACGATTACTAGTAATCTGGAAACGTTTACAAATCTAAAAGTGTACGTTTACGTTTAATTAAACGTCTACGTACGAAAATAAAAGTGAAAATGGAAATCTATAAACACCTAGATGATGAAAAACATATTTTTACAATCCTAATGACAAAAGAAAATTTTAAGAAAAAGAAAAATATTTTTTTGACTTTATAATTATTTAATATTAATTAATTACTAATTACTAATTAAACTAATTTAAATTAAAATAAATACTAAACTAATTTAGAAAATTACCAAACTTTTTCTAAAACTATTTAACAATTACAGAAGTCCTAAAAAATTATAAAAAACTCCTAAACTTTATAAATAAACTATTCTAGATTTAGTTTACTTAATTACCAATTAAAAGCTAATTAAACTAAATTAATTAAGAAAAATAGCAAATGAACAGTAACAATTAAGAAACTATTTTCTAAAAATACTATATAATTAATAAAAGCTAAAAAAAAATATAAAAAGATGCTAGAGATTAAAATTAAACACTAAATGATTTTATTTTTGATTTTTCACTTAAAACTAATTAAACTATTTTTAATTACTACAATTACCAAATTAAAAGATGAAATTATGAAAAATTTTATACAAAAACTATTTAATACCAGGAACCTAGAAAAAATATGAAAATCACTAAGTGCTTAATAAAAAAAAAATAGAAAATAAATTAAATAGATAAATCCTATTAAATAGAAGCTATCACTAAAAATTAAAATGATGTTTTTTTTTGGATTTTTCTTTTACAAATCTATTTTACAACTAAAAATAGGAAACTTTTACAAATATAAAAATTTTGAAAGGCTAAAACAAGGTTAATGCACTCAAAAAATCCCAACAGTTGGCTTTTTAGGCTAAGGATGAACTTTTGAAGTACAATAAGCAACAAAATAAGCTAGGGACTGAACAAAGGGCTAAAACAAACTTAAGGATGTTGAGACAAACTTGGAAAAAGCCAAAAACAATCAAGTGTACACACTGACAAAAGCTAATTAGATCAAACAAGCTTATGCCCAAGCTGTTAACCAAACATACCCTTAAGGCAAAAAGCAGGCTTGATTTAGCCTTGCTAATAGGCTCAAGACCCAAAAGTGAGCTTGGAATGGGAAAGCTAGTACTACTAGCTTCCCAAGAAACAAAATTCCATACCAGAAGTCCAACTAATCAACTAACAAAGGGCTTGTGTATCCTACTGAGTGGCCAGGGTAGTACAAAAGTTATATGCAATGAAAAGTTACAACAAATAAGCACAAGATGAGAGAAAGGATAGGCATACACAAACTCAATGAAATCTAATAAGCTAGAAACAACAGTCTAATAACAATCATCACAAATGAACATGAAATCACAAGCTCAATGCATACACTGATAAATCAGCATAAGCAGTGACATCTAGGCAACAAAAAGGGTAAAATAAGCACTCCAAATAAGCACTTAATATCCAACAAATGATACATGCAACAAGATAACCTAAGTGGGACCAAAAATCACTAAAAATCAAGCAAAATGGCCAAAGGATGAGTGAAATTTGAGCAAAAGAAAATTGGCTCAAGCTGTGATACAGGGCATTTTTCAGAGAAAGTGCTTAAAGGATAAGCAAATTTAAGCAGTTTAACAAGCTCACCAAAAATCAAGAAAAATACTATAGCAAGATCACCAGCCAAATATTGATAATCCAAAAGCACTAATCCAAATTCCTAATATTAAGACCTACAGAGAATTCCAAAGTTTATTCAAAAAGTTTTTTCTGCACATTTGACTTTTTGATTTTGCTCTACTAGTTTGACTTTTTTGAGGTTTGATCTAGATTTACTGAATGATTAAGATGTTCTAAGTTAAAATGAACCTAATTCTAGCAAGTTTAACAAGTTTTACAGCTAAATTGGTGATTAAGCAACCTACAACTTCAACAGACAAGCTATTGAGAGGAATTAAAGATAAAATTGACTTTTAACAAAAGAGCAACTAGATTTTACATCTAATATGACCTAATAGCACCTAAAGTAGCATGCAAGAACAGTGAACAACAAAGAACACACCCTGGAGCTCTTTGAATGATACTGATCCAAACACCCCTACACTTAACTGATTTTGAGATTTTTCAAACAAATGAGTAATCTACTTCATGAAACTGATTTCCAAGGTTGAAAGATGTTAGCACAAGCTTATTTGAACACAAGAACAT
>LBNU01025747.1:9741-37211 GCA_014162995.1 Artemisia annua | reverse complement strand
TCGGTGGTCATACAATTGTAATATGCGTGAGGGCCACCACATGTAACACAGACTTCCACTTTTTAACTTCAGCAGGAGAAGAAGTTTGTGGAAAAGAGACTTTCTTTTGGTTAGAGAGAACCAAAGCTTGAATGGCTTCCGTGAGTTTGTCAATCTTAGCATCGGTGCTAGATTGACTCACGGGCGATGAGGAAGAAGGACCAACACTTACTTGGGAAACAACCGGCTTGCTTCGTGTAGTGCGGACCTTAGATTTGTTCTCGATGATCGCTAAAGCTTCTTTTGTGGTTTTACTCAGGAAATTACCTCCCGCGGAGACATTAAGAGAATCCTGATCAGCTTGGCTCACACCATTGTAGAAAGTGTCGAGTTGCATCTACTCGGAGAAACCATGGTGAGGACATTTGTGAAGCAATTCTTTAAAACGATCCCACGACTCACTAAATGATTCATCAAATTTCTAAGTGAACTTGATAATCTCATTTTTAAGATTCGTGGTCTTGGAAGGAGGATAGAATTCATTCACAAATTTCTTTACCAAATCCTCCCATGTTTCAATAGAACGAGGGGGTTGTTTTTCAAGCCAAATCCGGGCTTGTCCCTCGAGGTAGAATGGGAAGAGAAGAAGTTTGATTGCCTCAGATGGGACATTCTTGTATTTGATGGTAGATGTGATCTTGTTAAACCATCGAATATGAGCATGAGGATCGTCCCGCTCAAAACCAAAGAATTGACTTTGGGTTACAAGATTTAGTAACCCGGTTTTGAGCTCAAAACTGTCAGCCACGATGGCTGGAACAACAATGGCATCTCCGTAACCCTCGATGGGTGCTTGGAGAAGCTCACTCATAGGAAGATCTGCCATGACGACAGAAGTGGTAGAAACAGTACGAATCTCGGATTCGACTGCGGGTGCAGAACGTCTACGTCGTCTTCGAGGAATCTTAACAAGCTCACGAAATAGGCTTGTAGACCTGGAAGAACGAGTGCGCATGCACTAGAAAACAAAACCAATCAACAAAGAAAACTTGAAATCTTTTTATTTATTTATCTTTCTTTTGTTGTCTTTTCTTTTTTTATTAACCGTTACGTCAATCGAAACCTTTTTGCTTTAAAAGCTAATCGGGTAACAATTGATATCTTTTGTTGTTATTTGGGAATGGTTTACAACTGCCCTCCTTCAACGGAAGACGGATGATGTTTATTATTTTTTTTGGTGTTTTCGTTGAATACTTGGTGACAAGTATTCCCTTTTATTTTTCTTTTATATATATTAGAAACAAAGAGAAAATATTTTTGTGTTTTTTATGTTTTTGAAAGATGAAAATACGATATATATATATGGTAAATATACAAAGGATAGACGATATACACAAGTTGTGTTTCAAAAACACGATACTACAAAACGTTTAAGACACGCGACACGCCTCCCCGGCAGCGGCGCCAAATTTTGATTGGCTCTGAACAGTCAACTAAAATTGACCAAGGATTTGGTCAACTAAAGTCAAGCAATCCAGGGCACAATGCTAACCAAGGAGTATAGAATATCCCCGGGTCGTTATGTCCTGACGAGGTGTGAATGGTATTCGTAAACGAATTGTGATCGGGTGATTTATGAAACGATGATTGATGAAAAAGATTGATTGGAATTAAACTACAAAATTATGAATGAAAATGATGAACAAACACTACAAACGATTACTAGAAATCTGGAAACGTTTACAAATCTAAAAATGTACGTTTACGTTTAATTAAACGTCTACGTACGAAAATAAAAGTGAAAATGGAAATCTATAAACACCTAGATGATGAAAAACATATTTTTACAATCCTAATGACAAAAGAAAATTTTAAGAAAAAGAAAAATATTTTTTTNTCCCGACGAAGCGTGAAATGGTGTTGAAAACGATTTTGAGATCAAGTGATTTATGAAACGATGATTGATGAAAAAGATTGATTGGAATTAAACTACAAAATTATGAATGAAAATGATGAACAAACACTACAAACGATTACTAGAAATCTGGAAACGTTTACAAATCTAAAAGTGTACGTTTACGTTTAATTAAACGTCTACGTACGAAAATAAAAGTGAAAATGGAAATCTATAAACACCTAGATGATGAAAAACATATTTTTACAATCCTAATGACAAAAAAAAATTTAAGAAAAAGAAAAATATTTTTGTGACTTTTTAATTATTTAATATTAATTAATTACTAATTACTAATTAAACTAATTTAAATTAAAATAAATACAAAACTAATTTAGAAAATTACCAAACTTTTTCTAAAACTATTAAACAATTACAGAAGTCCTAAAAAATTATAAAAGACTCCTAAACTTTATAAATAAACTATTCTAGATTTAGTTTACTTAATTACCAATTAAAAGCTAATTAAACTAAATTAATTAAGAAAAATAGCAAATGAACAGTAACAATTAAGAAACTATTTTCTAAAAGTACTATATAATTAATAAAAGCTAAAAAAAATATAAAAAGATGCTAGAGATTAAAATTAAACACTAAATGATTTTATTTTTGATTTTTCACTTAAAACTAATTAAACTATTTTTAATTACTACAATTACCAAATTAAAAGATGAAATTATGAAAATTTTTATACAAAAACTATTTAATACCAGGAACCTAGGAAAAATATGAAAACCACTAAGTGCTTAATAAAAAAAATAGAAAATAAATTAAATAGATAAATCCTATTAAATAGAAGCTATCACTAAAAATTAAAATGATGTTTTTTTTTGGATTTTTCTTTTACAAATCTATTTTACAACTAAAAATAGGAAACTTTTACAAATATAAAAATTTTGAAAGGCTAAAACAAGCTTAATGCACTCAAAAAATCCCAACAGTTGGCTTTTTAGGCTAAGGATGAACTTTTGAAGTACAATAAGCAACAAAATAAGCTAGGGACTGAACAAAGGGCTAAAACAAACTTAAGGATGATGAGACAAACTTGGAAAAAGCCAAAAACAATCAAGTGTACACACTGACAGAAGCTAATTAGATCAAACAAGCTTATGCCCAAGCTGTTAACCAAACAGACCCTTAAGGCAAAAAGCAGGCTTGATTTAGCCTTGCTAATAGTACTACTAGCTTCCCAAGAAACCAAATTCCATACCAGAAGTCCAACTAATCAACTAACAAAGGGCTTGTGAATCCTACTGAGTGGCCAGGGTAGTACAAAAGTTATATGCAATGAAAAGTTACAACAAATAAGCACAAGATGAGAGAAAGGATAGGCATACACAAACTCAATAAAGTCTAATAAGCTAGAAACAACAGTCTAACAACAATCATCACACATGAACATGAAATCACAATCTCAATGCATACACTGATGAATCAGCATAAGCAGTGACATCTAGGCAACAAAAAGGGTAAAATAAGCACTCCAAATAAGCACTTAATATCCAACAAATGATACATGCAACAAGATAACCTAAGTGGGACCACAAATCACTAAAAATCAAGCAAAATGGCCAAAGGATGAGTGAAATTTGAGCAAAAGAAAATTGGCTCAAGCTGTGATACAGGGCATTTTTCAGAAAAAGTGCTTAAAGGATAAGCAACTTTAAGCAGTTTAACAAGCTCACCAAAAATCAAGAAAAATACTATAGCAAGATCACCAGCCAAATATTGACAATCCAAAAGCACTAATCCAAATTCTTAATATTAAGACCTACAGAGAATTCCAAAGTTTATTCAAAAAGTTTTTTCTGCACATTTGACTTTTTGATTTTGCTCTACTAGTTTGACTTTTTTGAGGTTTGATCTAGATTTACTGAATGAGTAAGATGTTATAAGTTAAAATGAACCTAATTCTAGCAAGTTTAACAAGTTTTACAGCTAAATTGGTGATTAAGCAACCTACAACTTCAACAGACAAGCTATTGAGAGGAATTAAAGATAAAATTGACTTTTAACAAAAGAGCAACTAGATTTTACATCTAATATGACCTAATAGCACCTAAAGTAGCATGCAAGAACAGTGAACAACAAAGAACACACCCTGGAGCTCTTCGAATGATACTGATCCAAACACCCCTACACTTAACTGATTTTGAGATTTTTCAAACAAATGAGTAATCTACTTCATGAAACTGATTTCCAAGGTTGAAAGATGTTAGCACAAGCTTATTTGAACACAAGAACATTAAAGTTAACAACAATCGATCAAGAACCAATGTGAAGCTATCCTAACAGTCAAACCATGAAAGGCTTTCACAATGAGATTTAATGAACCAACACCAACTATTAAGCACTATTATCACCTAAATACACATAAGGAACATAAAAACACAAGGANGCCAAAATTCCACAACTAGCCCTTTGGCTTACTTGAATTTAAGAACCAATAATGCGTTTTTTGAAGGTTGTTGAGACCAAGGGGCAAGAAAGGGGTGAGAGGTTGAGGTGGAGGGATGGTGATGAACAGTGGAGAAGTACCAGGCACGTGGGGAAGGAGAAAGGAGGGGGGATTGGTTTGACTTACGTTTGACCGGTGGGAAAGGGGTAATAAAAAAACGTGGGTGGGATTTTTATTATAAGGGTTGTGGGCTGGGAATGGTATTGGGCCAGGGATGTTAAGGGCTTGGGATTGTTTTTGGGTTTTTGGGTTTAAGTTTGGTTTTGGGTTTAATAATAAAAAGGGCCATTTGCTATTTAGATAACACAAGGACCAAATATGCCACATTCTGAAATTGAGGGGCTGGAACTGTAATTTCCCAAAAGTGCTCACAAGGAACAAACTTGTCAAGTTGAAATACCCAAGGACCATAAATGTGATTTTCCAAAGTTTGAAACCCTAGGGACCAAAACTGCCAGTTTCCAAAGTTGAGGGGCTTGTTTTGCCTTTTCATGAAAACTTTTATCCAAGGATCAATATTGAACATTTTTGACTTTCCAAGGACTTAAGTTGACTTTTCTTTGAAATATTTTGACCAGGGACTAATTTTGACAATCTTTGAAAGTTGGGGGACTGAAACTGCCAATTCTGCAAACTTTGCTCGTTTTTCATTCGTTTTTAAACATTTTGCATTTGAGACATATAAAACACGATCCTTGGATATTTTCGTCATTTTGATGTGTTTTTGCGTGTTTTCAGATGTTTTGCATTTCAGAATTGACCAAAAATGATGAGTGTTTGCGCACTCATCAGCTACATGTTTCCCAAGACGTTCAAGCACCTTATCATAAAGGAGGTTGGCCAGTTTTCTTGAGCCTAACATTGATGGAACAATCATCCCAACAAACAACAATACATCAATTAACCAATAATTAATAGTTAGGTTTCATTAGATCTAAGCAAACACAAGAGAATTTAGCTACACATGTTAATTAAAAGACAAGCAAAAGAGATAATCTACCAACACATAGACATATTGATTGAATTAAAGTGAAGAATTATCTTTAATTAAGCATGAGGGTTCCAAGGGTTGGATACCCTAAAAAGTACAGAAAATTCGTCTAGGGTTTGGTGCCAAAAGTTCTCCACAAAGTTCCACACTTAATGAATGAAAAATAGAAAACTATATATAGTTTTTATATTCTGACGGNGTGAAGAATTATCTTTAATTAAGCATGAGGGTTCCAAGGGTTGGATACCCTAAAAAGTACAGAAAATTCGTCTAGGGTTTGGTGCCAAAAGTTCTCCACAAAGTTCCACACTTAATGAATGAAAAATAGAAAACTATATATAGTTTTTATATTCTGACGGCGTCAGGTTATAGAGGCTGACTCCGTCAGCTCGCCGCCATTAGGTTTCTCGGATGGCCTAGATCCACTTCTGACGCCGTCACTCTCTATTCCTCTCTGGGCCGTCACTCTTTAACTCATAACCTGACGGCCTACAACTTCTAACACCTGACTGCGTCAGGTGTTAATTTCCAAAATCTTTCTGGCCCGTCATTTGATAATTGGTTTCCACTCTTTTGTCAAGGCTTGCTGACGGCGTTACCTTGTGACTCTGACGCCGTCAGGTTGTAATTTCTGCTTCTTTTGAGACTTTGTCGTTTTCTTCACTTTTATGCTCCAAAAACGTCCAAATATGCATGTTTTCCAGAATTCTTCTCAAAAGTACCTAAAATGACAAAAGGAACGATTTAGGGCAGTATTTGATCACATTTATACGAATTAGGGCTTAAATGACCCCCTAAAAGCGTAACACTTTTCGTCTCATCACATACAACATTAAATATTATGTTATTCTACATCTCTTACATGTTGTCTCTATAATCTTACAGAATTTGGTCAAACCTTGAAATTGGCATTTTGAAAGTTAGAAACTAGACAGAAATTGGCGTTTGGAAAGAAATGTCATTTTGTAAAGTATTCACCAAAGATAACAAGGAAGATATTGATTGGTGTAACACCTTTGAAATGCTGGACATTGATTAAAAGGATAAGAAAGTTGACATATTCTATGTCAGGGAACGATTTCTAAAACATTGCTGGACAAAACTTTTTGATTTCAAACGCATATACTACACATACACGATTGACTTATAATCTATCTATGGCCTTTGAAACTAATTTAGGGAACTTATGAACATAACACACTTCGGATTTCATAAGCGGAAAGTTATGAAACTAAATATAATAATGACTCGCTACTGCATCATTGGATTAGGAGCTTATGTCCAAGAAGTCGAGGGACATTTTTTAGACATTAATGAGTTTTATTGAAAGTTAGAATCAATCTGGATTGTCTTTAAATGTTTTGAACTTTACATCTATTAATTTAGTATAAGTCAAATTTATTTTGCAATAACAATGCCTATTAAAAACAGTCGCAACACCCCTGTACGTATTCGGCTATTATTACAGTTCCAATCTAGATCGCCGAGGGATTGATATGGATTCGCTCTTGTGTCCGTGTTGCAGCAGTAATTTGGAAGATAGTAATCATGTGTTTTTTGCGGGTAATTTTGCTTTGGAGTTATGGAACAGAATCGCGTTATGGTTGGATCTTCATATTCCAGAATTCGTTAATATGTCCGACATGTTTCAATGGATCGATGGGCACAGTGGAGGTTCTAAGCAACAAAGGATCTTAAACACAACTTGTGTTACTCTTATCTGGATCCATTGGATGTACCGGAACTCAGTGGCGTTTGATTGCTCAAGACTTAAAAAGCATCAGCTTTTCGATTTGGTAGTTCTTTTTTCTTTTAATTGGTTATGTAATAGTAATCGTAAGGGCAAAATCAACTGGAACGCGCGGATGCAAAACAACGACTCATAAATTGTTATTTAAAGAGATTATATTGAATATCCATAAAAACATTTTAAAAACTTTACAAGCATATTTTAACTTCATTAACGCTCATTATATCTATAAACTCGCACCTGTACAACAGGATATCAATAGTTAAAGTTAAACAAGTAACATCAACATGCAACCTCAAGCATGTCTGTCAGCTAAAAACGTTATCACAAAGCTAATTTACTCATTTTGACAAGTGATATGCTCTATTATGCTCCACGCTTCTATTTTTTTTAACTCAAAGGTCTATAATTGAGAATCTCATATTTACGTATAAGTCCGACAAGAAATGAAGAAGAAAAAGTGTACGGTTTTGTGCCAATAGTTTCGAGAATTAGATGATTGATGGTTTCTTTGCAGATGTGTTTAGTATACCAGTTGGTCCTTGATGCGTTGTTTGTTCAACTTGACACATTAAAGGACTTCATCACAAGTACGCTAAAAGTTGTAACCATAAAACCCCCGAAACTATTACCTGAGCATCAGAACTACGGATGTTTACTTTGAAGGTACTTAGAACATATATTTGATATAATGAATTTGCAATATGGTATATTTGTTTTTGAATTTTAAAATCAAGTTGTCTCTTGAATTTTCATATACTCAAAAGGCTAACTCACATAATCCCAGTAACATTTATAAAAATGCTTTATTCTCAGATGTCTCNATGAGTCGTTGTTATAAGTAGAATCACGTATATTTATATTCATAACACCGTAACTCGTGCTTACCATTTGATATATATATTCCCGTTTTAATAATTTAACGGTATTTAATATTCAAACTCGTGTACGCATAAATTAAACTTTTAAATATATTAACATGGGTCCTTATTTAAAAAAATATTCTAATAGATTAAAGATTAAAAATAACAATATTACCCAGGGGCGGACCCAGGCATAGAATTTGGGGGCGGTGCCCTCCACGACTCGCCGAAAAAGTTCAGATTTTAGTTTAAAAATTTTTTTTTGGGACCTTTTTATTAAAGTGCACCCCTCCAAAAAATCAAATTGCCCCCCACCTTGAAGCCAAAAATGTAAAAACCTTAGTTTTTAGTGTTAAAAAAAATTATGACCTTTTTATTAAAGTGAATCACGAATTTTATCAAAAAAAAAATTTTTGCCCCCCGCCTTGGAAAATCCTGGGTCCGCCACTGATATTACCCATTTAAAAATATTCTAATTGATGAAAGTCTAAATAATACTAATACTCATGTAATTTTAAACAAAGTTAATATTATAAAGTATAAGGAATATAAAGTGTAAGGGGTTGTTTGTGTTTTTTCTAAAGTTATTAAAAAACATGGAAATTTGTAATTTTACACTTAGCTCTATATAATTTATTTAAAATTCAACCACTAAAGTTTTATTAATTACTTCATCTTTTTTTAAGTTTTTGTTTTCATAAATTTGACACCTATATTTTTATGCATTTTTTTTTCTTAATCAAATTTCTCCACCAAATTTATTAAGTTTGACCACAATCAATTTAATTTTGACTTTCTATTGGCCAATCATATTGCTCGATTTTGCCTATATGGCAAAATCGAGCCTCCTATTGGTATAATTTTTTTTTTCAATGAGAAGGGTTTTACAAAAACACTCCGAAATGATGTAATTATTTTATTATATAAAAGATTATAATACCCGTGCACGCACGGGGTTTTGACAGAAATTTTTTTATCATGTATTTAATACCGAATATATTGTCTTAAAATGTTTTGAACTTTACATCTATTAATTTAGTATAAGTCAAATTTATTTTGCAATAACAATGCCTATTAAAAACAGTCGCAACACCCCTGTACGTATTCGGCTATTATTACAGTTCCAATTTAGATCGCCGAGGGATTGATATGGATTCGCTCTTGTGTCCGTGTTGCAGCAGTAATTTGGAAGATAGTAATCATGTGTTTTTTGCAGGTAATGTTACTTTGGAGTTATGGAACAGAATCGCGTTATGGTTGGATCTTCATATTCCAGAATTCGTTAATATGTCCGATATGTTTCAATGGATCGATGGGCACAGTGGAGGTTCTAAGCAACAAAGGATCTTAAACACAACTTGTGTTACTCTTATCTGGATCCTTTGGATGTACCGGAACTCAGTGACGTTTGATTGCTCAAGACTTAAAAAGCATCAGCTTTTCGATTTGGTAGTTCTTTTTTCTTTTAATTGGTTATGTAATAGTAATCGTAAGGGCAAAATTATCACAACCCGTAATTTCAGGTCATTTCTCAAACCTCGACATTTCACTATTCACCCGTTACTATTCATCATTTACTATTCATCGATCACTATTCATCATTTTACTATTCATCATTTTCGGAGTCAATTTGAGATTCCGAGGAGCGTTCAGAATATTTACTATTCATATGCAACTATTCATTCCCTGAGGGAAAGCACTATTCATGCGCATCATTCATTTCATCGTAAACAGGGTTTACGGGTATTCAAATTCGCGTAACCGGTTTGGTTTAGCGGCGAATTCATGCATCATTAGTAGGGACACTTCATTCGGACTAGAAATAGTCTACATATCATCACGATATCATTTTCATATTATTCCACTCGTAGGATATTCAAATTAACATTTTCGTCTATTTGACATTTTACGTATGTTTATTTTTAAATAAACGTTAACACGCGATCAATAATGTGACTAACACGTCCGACATTCCCAACTATGATTCTAACATATTTTCATACTCATTATAATAATATAAAAATTATATTATTAATTTACCCGGTGTTTTAAGACCCGTTGCTATATTTTATGATATACGTTAATAATTTCGTCGGATTACGATATTTCAACATGACGATTATTTTAACACCCGATTCGCATCATGAATGTAATTTTATAATTTTTAAAACGTCATTATATGTCATTTGGTACCGTTAAATTTTATTTCTAGCAAACTCGGTACCCGGTATCCCCAAAAACTATTAATCTATACATAATACATCAAAAGTCTTGCAAAAATCTTTAAATCAAATCCCCTTTCCCATCCAAATCAGCCACCCCCTACCCATCAACTTACATCTTTGAAATTTTTACTTACTTTCTTAAATGCTAGTCCTTTTTGTCTATANAGTTTAAAAATAACAATATTACCCAGGGGCGGACCCAGGCATAGAATTTGGGGGCGGTGCCCTCCACGACTCGCCGAAAAAGTTCAGATTTTAGTGTAAAAATTTTTTTTTGGGACCTTTTTATTAAAGTGCACCCCTCCAAAAAATTAAATTGCCCCCCACCTTGAAGCCAAAAATGTAAAAACCTTAGTTTTTAGTGTTAAAAAAATAATAAAAAAAAATATGACCTTTTTATTAAAGTGAATCACGAAATTTATCCAAAAAAAAAATTTTTGCCCCTCGCCTTGGAAAATCCTGGGTCCGCCACTGATATTACCCATTTAAAAATATTCTAGTTAATGAAAGTCTAAATAATACTAATACTCATGTAATTTTAAACAAAGTTAATATTATAAAGTATAAGGAATATAAAGTGTAAGGGGTGTTATTTGTGTTTTTTCTAAAGTTATTAAAAAACATGGAAATTTGTAATTTGACACTTAGCTCTATATAATTTATTTAAAATTCAACCACTAAAGTTTTATTAATTACTTCATCTTTTTTTAAGTTTTTGTTTTCATAAATTTGACACCTATATTTTTATGCATTTTTTTTTCTTAATCAAATTTCTCCACCAAATTTATTAAGTTTGACCACAATCAATTTAATTTTGACTTTCTATTGGCCAATCATATTGCTCGATTTTGCCTATATGGCAAAATCGAGCTCTCCTATTGGTCTAATTTTTTTTTTCAATGAGAAGGGTTTTACAAAAACACTCCGAAATGATGTAATTCTTTTATTATATAAAAGATTGTTCCAAAGTTTTAAGCTTTTAAAAGTGACGCTTTTAGTTGCTATTGTGCAGCGTAAAAGAAAGACTCGAAATATCAAGAATTGGCAGGGATTCTAAACCATATTGTTTGTAAGCAAAAAAGAAAGACTCGTATCTTGGCAGGAATTTGTAAAATGACCACGACAACCTGGCCTTTTCACGGAACATGGCACCACAAGTGTTTCAAGTAGGAACCATGCTATTACTCTTATCTTATTTGACTATTAATGATAGTTTAATACTACTTCCTAAATATTTATATGATCTACTTTTTTGTTACATTTTCAACATACAAGTATTCATCAATCATCATGACATGTATGTGGTTAGTATCTCATAATTGATATAATGTTTTACTTTTCAGTCTCCCTAAATATTTTTATATATCATTTGATACATCTTAATAATATTTGCTAGAGTTGAATTATCATATGTTACAACCGTTTGCAATTTCATTTTTATCTTTTTACGTTTTATTTTAATCGTTAAACGAAACACTTACTACAATATCGCATATCGTTAATTATTTGCCGCTAGACGTGAGTACTCGCCTAGTATTACAATAAATACACAACCAATTAATATAGTTTCTTTATGGTTGTTTAGGTCCCGTACCTCAACTTAACATTATTGTTTTACACACCTTTTATTATTATAATGTTGGTTGAATATCTTAATTTTTTTGTAATTGGTAATGTGACTAAAGGTGCGATTGAATTAATACTTGTACAGTTGTACATGCAGGTCTTGTCTGTAGACATACGTTATTTTGTTTATATTAAATCAATGTCAACTATGTTTAAAATTAGCCAACGTGATCCGATGCATTATTTCTTGCGTCATTGATTCCATTTTAGGCAAAACATATTATATAATACTAAACACTATCTATAATATATAATCTATATCTATATCTATACTATATATAATGTATGGATGAATCTCTCTCCTCTTAGTTTTAAAATTAAGACTTACAAGCCATAATGCTTATTGTACAATACACAAATCACTATTAATGGTCTTTCTCATCAATATTAATTTTAAGACTTACAAGTCTTAAAGCTTAATGTACAAAATACAAAGCACTATTAATGTGGTCAAGATATTTAATGTATTCAATTAATTAACTATTCAATAAATACAATTAATGCAGTTATTAAGACACCCCTTACATAAGAAATACAAGTTATCAATCATATTGTACAACCAACTTAAACAATATTAATATTCATGCATTAAATGTCACTTAAACTAGCAAGGTACTCGCGCGATGCGGCGGCGGGTACCCTAAAATTATATTTTTCGGATGACAAATGTTATTCGGTTACGTTTCTACTACAATAACCTTACGAATTGAGGTTATCTTAAATTAAAATAAAATCAAACAACACTATTACAAACTAATTAATATTCAAATAAACAAAAGATTCGAAAATAAAGATAGAAACATAAATAGCATCATAGACACATGTGTTTGAGCAAAGCATTATTGTTAAATGAAATATGATATGACATAACAAAGAATATGCTAGTTATTCTTATGCATCATCAGTTGCAACATCTTTAGACAACGAAGTATCACCATTAATCCGATGGTTGTGTCATTTGAGTCATAATGTACCATATCTTTTGATTTGATACGCATATGAGTCTTATCCGGTGGAGTGAGATTTCCGTTAAATATCATTAATCAACTATTATTTATTCTATCATTTGTAGTTTATCCACTTTTATTTGTTGCCTTCCCGGTGCACAATATACTTTATAGTTTTCAATGTTCTTACAATAACATGTTTAAGTATAAGATTATTTTGATAAATATAATGTTGAGATATTGTTATTAAAAAATGCAAGTTTGATACTCGTATTAAATTTAGACATATATGCGAATGTCTAATGTTGATACATTTAAGTTTTAAATTAAAAGAAATTTTCACTTAAAATTTTTACGAATAGAAAAACTAAAAGGCCCATTATCTTAATGTTAATATATGTGGAGTATGTTTCCTGGCCTATTCAATATTAGGGTTTATTAACATATTATTCTATAGAATTTCACGCCTCCTCCTTTCTCACCATTCTGTATCTCAGTTGTTCAACAATGCCATGCACAAGACTTTTTCCGTACTCCAGGGAGTTATCTCTATATTTAACAAACTGATTCCAAAGTTAAATTGATTNATCATCAGTTGCAACATCTTTAGACAACGAAGTATCACCATTAATCCGATGGTTGTGTCATTTGAGTCATAATGTACCATATCTTTTGATTTGATACGCATATGAGTCTTATCCGGTGGAGTGAGATTTCCGTTAAATATCATTAATCAACTATTATTTATTCTATCATTTGTAGTTTATCCACTTTTATTTGTTGCCTTCCCGGTGCACAATATACTTTATAGTTTTCAATGTTCTTACAATAACATGTTTAAGTATAAGATTATTTTGATAAATATAATGTTGAGATATTGTTATTAAAAAATGCAAGTTTGATACTCGTATTAAATTTAGACATATATGCGAATGTCTAATGTTGATACATTTAAGTTTTAAATTAAAAGAAATTTTCACTTAAAATTTTTACGAATAGAAAAACTAAAAGGCCCATTATCTTAATGTTAATATATGTGGAGTATGTTTCCTGGCCTATTCAATATTAGGGTTTATTAACATATTATTCTATAGAATTTCACGCCTCCTCCTTTCTCACCATTCTGTATCTCAGTTGTTCAACAATGCCATGCACAAGACTTTTTCCGTACTCCAGGGAGTTATCTCTATATTTAACAAACTGATTCCAAAGTTAAATTGATTATCTTTTTTTTTTTTTTTTATTCCTTCCATTTTGATATTTGATTATTATCTAGCACATAGGTTCTTCTGGGAAATAAATTCGAATATGTTTCCAGGAATATACTTGTGCTAACATAATTATTATTATTATTATTATTATTATTATTTTTGTTGATCATCCTTTTTTTCTTAAGTGTTCTCCTATTAAACTGAGTTGTATTTCGATGTAATAGGTTGACAACTTAACATTATCAAACATAGTATTAGAGATTAACTATCTACAACATCATCCCAAGAATTTATCGTATTCACTGGTTTTGATCGTGCTTAACCCGTGTCCTTTACTTTTCGTATTCACTTGTTTTATGACATGTACATACTTGTGCTTTAAATCATTGTGCTTTGTGTTTTATGGCTTGTATTAATATGTGATGGGGTGTACTAATTGTACATGTATAAGAGATATGTTGACCTTAAAATATTGTGCTTTAAATACTTGTTCTTTGTATTTTATCACTTGTATTTTACTTAAAATCTAAATATGAAAATCTTACAAATTAAATATGAGAGAAGGTGCAATATGCATTATAAGGTCATCCACTATGTTAAACATTTTAAAAGGTTTATACTTGTGTTATGATATTAAATTATAAACCTTTTGGTTTTATAAACCTATCCCCACTATGTTATAAACCTTTTCAAGTGATATAAACTCCACATATAATCAAAGGCATTAAATTATGAAAAGGTTCAATATTCTAGACCTCTTCATGACACATAAGCTTGAAATGGAGGCTCACTATGGTTTATAAATTCTTAAACCTCTTCATCATTTCATAAACCAGCATAGTAGATGCCCTAAGTAGTATAATAAAGCACATTATAAAAATATTCAAGCCTGAACGGGCAACGAGCCAAATGGGCTTGAGGCCGAACGGGCACAGACTAAACGGGCACTGGCCAAACGGCTCATGTTATACGAATTGCTTTAAAAAAGACCCAAAAAGACGAAATAGATTCCTTAAACGTAACACCCCATTTATAGTTTAAAAATTAAATATATTATATCGATATGTTTTCCTTTAAAAACGATCGTAATGTTTTACAATTGAGAGAAATTATGTGCCCTTTAGTGACCATTTAACTTTTCAATGGCCATACACACCCATTTCAAAAAAAAAGTGGGCAAAATATACCCAAATTAGCTCATTTTTTTTTTGATCACAAATTGCCACCTCTAATATTTATTATCACAATTTTATAATGAAAAACATTGACATTAGTTAAGGAGTTGAAATACGTCGCATGAAATTCTTGATATCCGTAAATTTATTGTCAAAAAGAACATAATAAACAAAAATACATGAGAAAAATTTTATTTCAGGGTACCTGCCGCCACAACGCGCGGGTACCCTACTAGTCTATCTATAATGCATTTAGGACTTTTATAAATAAAATGCTTAATTTTTAAGCTTACACATGTTACTATATTTAGTAATTCTTATAATTAAATACTACACTACACTAACTGCATTATAATGTACACTAATAACACATTAAATTTTAGTATTAAAATGGATGTTACAAACCTACAAATTTAAAGTTCTAAATTTGTCATATACATTCAATTTTTAATAAGTTCAAATGAATATAATTATGAAAATCTATATTTGTATTAATATCTTTTACGGGAATTTAAACACACATTTATCTTTTTAGAACTATTAAGCCGGTAAACCGTCATATACCGACAATCATTGCATATCGCTCAAGGATCAAGATACGACAAAACTGCATATTTTTTTTATCCCGCTACTTTGCGCGGGTACCAAGCTAGTTGTTACTAATATACTTAAACTTATACTAGCAGGGTCCGCACGTTGTAGCGGCAGGTATCTTGTAACACAATTTTCGACAAATAATATTTTTTTATTTAATGTTTTCCTCACAGTTAATACTTTGTCTTTCACGGCCTCACGTTAAATAGCTCGGTAGATGATTTCAACGAACCTGAAAATTCACCTCGAACCCTCATCCCATCCCAACTCAAAGTGGTAGTCTAAACTCTAAAGACAACTCGACCCAAGCTAAAAATTTTAATAACCAAAATCTTTGGCCCAACCACAAAACTGAAAGTATCCGGCCTTGTTTTTGTTTATGGTGGAATAAAGGAGCATATGAATAGAATCGGTGCAAAAATTGAAACTGATATCATTTATAATCAAGGTTATAAATAGCGTGAAGCGCGGCGTAGCGGCATAGCCAAGCCTCAAGCTTTAGCGTGAGGCGTTGTGTCATAGCGTTTTTAATGCGTGATTCAAAGCGGCAAAAAATATTTATAGAGTTGTCAATATTAGTTAGCTAATACGCTTAAAACTCAGTTATTGATTTACTAAGCCCGAATAAATACTTGTAAATAAGCTCAAGTCCAATATATCTCTTTAAAAAAATTTAAAAAAAATTAAAATCTTAAAAGCTTCAAAAAATGGTGCCACGCCTTGCGCTATAGCGCGCTTTATCACGCCTTATCACGCTTTGTTGCACGCTACGCTTAGAGATGACGCCTTGACCTGTTTCGTAATGTGAAGGCCACGCCTCACGCTATGGCGCCGCTATAGCGCGCTATTTAGAACCCTGTTTATAATTGTGAAATGCGTTTTGGAGAAGAAGGCAAGTGTGAGTTTAATAGTTGACAAAAATAGTGACCATGAATTGATATTGGAGCGTGTTGAGGAAGATTCATTACTCATTCAATGCATATTAAGTTTCAACATTTCCTTAATTATTTTAATTTTCAACATTTCCTTTCTCTCACATTTGATCATTGTTGAAAAATTCAACTTTTCCACTTGACCAAAAGGAAAATGAATTGTATGCTTAAAACTAAAAGCTAAACTTAGACTTAAAGATGTGATTGGTTCATTTGAAAATTTAATTAGTGAGAAATGATGAGAAAGAATAATTGTATGACACTTGTTATAAATTGTATGGATTAAGTCTGATAATAAGTCTATATATCAACGCTGAACAAAAACTCATCTTATCAACTTCAAGTCTTCCCTGCTTAAAAAAAATAAAATAAAATAAAAAAATCAAGTCTTCAACACATGTTTATCTTTCCATGTATAGATTGCAGAGAATTTGGATTTCAATATTCAATAAAAGCTCCATGTAATTAATTATTTACAACAGATCATTCAGGATTAATGATACAAAATCTTTACACAAGCAAAGAATATGACTTCTTTCTTTGACTTTTTTACTCAAGTCCGTGAGTAATTTACCAATCTGGACTTTCTACTTAGAAAAGCTTAGTTTTGAAAGAACTGCCTTATCGGTTACTCCATTTTGAGCATAACCAGATATCATAGCGTTCCATGCTGGTACACTTAGTTTTTTCAGGGGATTCATCAAATAGTTTTCTAGCGGAATCAATGTAACACCCCAACCCAAGAAGGGTAGAAGTATCACATTATGGTGACATATATATATCAGAACATACAAAGAATATAACGCAAGCGGAAGACTTCATAAATAACATAAGTCATGAACATCAAGACTTAAACATTACAAAATCCCAACATAAGTCTAAAAGAAAATGGAAAGGAATAAAGTATCCAACATAAATTCGAGAATCATCCAAACAATGGGGAAACTAAATAAGGTAGGACCGCTATGCTCCTACTCTCAACGCTCGAGCCCAGATTCCCGCTTATTACCTGCCGCATGGAAAAGAAAACGCGGCTGAGCATAAAAAGCCAAGTGAACAGATATATATATGCAAAGCAATAGTAATAAGCAAACGAAATGAGAAGGATCATAAGAATGAGCATAATGTATCACAAGTCAAATAAATGAAACATAATGGAGATATCAAACGAAAGCATAATCAGAATCATAGAGCATGTATCAACAAAGGCTTGTCTACCCGAGACACTCGAATAGACATAAGAAACATAAGAAAGCCACGAGCCAANCAGAACAAATCATGTCATATCCAACATCATATCATATCCAACAGAACATATCAAACTGAACTGAATCATATCATAGCAACCGAATAGCAAACGGATATCAAATCATAGAATCATATCAACGAATCATATCACATGGATCAAAACAAAAGGGATCATAGCAATGGCTCATATCAAAAGGGGTCATAGCAAAGTCAAGAATCAACGAGAAAGTCATGAGAAGTCCCTACTGAAAAGGAATAGAATATCTGTACCTTATGCAAAGCAACCAAATACCAACCACAGAAAGCAAACGGAAATGGAAACTACTCCCTCCTCGACGGATCTACACGAATTAATAACCAAGTATTACGTATACGCTCATTTTAAATACGATTACTCATTTTAGGTTTATTTCTATTTTTAGAAACTTTCCATTTTTAGTAACTTGCCATATTTAGTAAGTTCTCATATTTAATAACTTTCCCGAATTAGTAAGTTTCCAAATTTAGTAAGTTTTTCTGAAATAGTAAATTTATCCAAATATATTTGTAATTAACATTTAAACAGAATTAAGTGCTCAAAATGATTAATATATAAGATTAGGGTTTAATTATTACCATTTTAATAGTTAAAGGTTAAAATGTCAATGTCACAAGTTTAGGGTTAAATATGAAAATAATACAAGTTAGGCTAAATGTTTAGAATTTGTATGCATGCAAAATCATTCCTTCGTGTTATAACATAAACATGCCGACAACGACTCGCACCCTTTTCATATTATTTTATGATCCGATAGTGAAACCAGAAAAGCAACAAACATGCATGAAATCTTCTTTATCATTCTAACTCGTATCAGTTTTAGAGAAACAAATCGAAACAGAAAATAATAGAACCGAGCAATATGCATTCAGATTGTTGTTTCATGTGGAAAAAAAATATATATCATATCATGTAACGTCTTATAATTTTATGTGATACTCATGTTATCATTTCATGCAACTAGTAACTAGTATACATGCATTTATTCTCTTATCATTTAGCTCATTTATAGGATCTGGTTAACGTATATTAGATCGAAATGAAAACAGATTGAAACAAAATGTACGTGAGTCGAAACAAATATATATGGATCGAATGCAAAACAATTCCACACAGAAAACATGAGTCGATGCAAAACAGATTACGATTGATTAGTGTTGATGCGTGGTTTTGTAACCTTACAACAGGTTTTACCTCTCGAGGGATCTCAAGAGGCTTACAACCCCACCAGGCAGTGTACCTGACCGATGTAGTATAGGATAGTGGTAAGTACAGGGGATTGATCGTTCTCTCACTGGGAATAGTGTTCGTTAGGATAGAAAAACTACTCTAATAGGTATAAAGGTGGAAGGAAGATTCTTTTTGTATTTTTATATTTTTTAGAAAGCAAGTAAAATCTCGGTTTTTAGAGGAAGGGCGGAATTAGTTGCTAGTCAACTAACCCAAGTTTACTACTTATGCAAATTAAAATAAAATAAATATCTAAACTATTGTGGTTGTGAAAACAATATGGAGAAAGTTGTGTTTACTTAGATTTCATTACTCCCTAACTATCTTTTACCGGTTAATTGATATGTATGTTACTTGTGTGGATGAAGGGTGTATTCCTAATAACTCATGGAGTGGCATACATATCTCTCCAATTCTATGAGCTCTTATCTCGCCCTATGCCATGCACGGCACAACCATAGGGGTTGTAAACAGTGGCTCATGCGTTAAATACTACCTTAATAGCCTAGTATGCCTTGGCTACATGTTTCCCAAGACGTTCAAGCACGTTACCATAAAGGAGGTTGGCCAGTTTTCTTGAGCCTAACATTGATGGAACAATCATCCCAACAAACAACAACACACACCAATTAACCAATAATTAATAGTTAGGTTTCATTAGATCTAAGCAAACACTAGAGAATTTAGCTACACATGTTAATTAAAAGACAAGCAAAAGAGATAATCAACCAACACATAGACATATTGATTGAATTAAAGTGAAGACTTATCTTTAATTAAGCATGAGGGTTCCAAGGGTTGGAAACCCTAAAAAGTACAGAAAATTCGTCTTTAGGGTTTGCCCTAAAAGTTCTCCACAAAGTTCCACACTAATGAATGAAAATTAGAAAACTATATATAGATTTTACACTCTGACGGCGTCAGGTTATAAGGGCTGACGCCGTCAGCTCGCCGCCATTAGGTTTCTCGGATGGCCTAGATCCACTTCTGACGCCGTCACCTTATAAAACCTTCTGGGCCGTCACTCTTTAAAATATAACCTGACGGCCTACTTTTCCTAACACCTGACGGCGTCAGGTGTTAATTCCAAAATTTCCTCTGGCCCGTCATTTGAAAATTGGATTCCACTCTTTTGTCAAGGCTTTCTGACGGCGTCACCTTGTGACTTCTGACGCCGTCAGGTTGTAAATCTTCATCTTTTGAGACTTTGTCGTTTTCTTCACTTTTATGCTCCAAAAACGTCCGAATATGCATGTTTTCCAGAATTCCTCTCAAAAGTACCTAAAATGACAAAAGGAACGATTTAGGGCAATATTTGATCACATTTATACGAATTAGGGCTTAAATGACCCCCTAAAAGCGTAACACTTTTTGTCTCATCAAATACCCTTACACTTGGGATTTGCTTATCCTCAAGCAAATGAGCTTTTATTCCAATCAAAATATGAGTTAGGGGTCATTTAACACGAATATAAAAGTAATTACAACAAATAGTTATTCGACCCTAATCATAACAAGCACAGAAATCATACACTAACACCTCACAAATAGTGTTTGGATTCTCACATCTCTCAAATGTCATAAAGTTTATATCTCATAAATGGAAACGGAAAATAACACTCACTACCTGTCATAGCAAATAGATTACCATAGCCTTGGGAGAGGATCAATTACTCCTCCACTAGGCGTAAGCACCTAAGATAAACTATCAAAGAGGGCTTTATAAAGGGTTGTAACGTAAGATGTAGGGATATGATAACACGGTTTGGTTGGAATAAGGGGTATTTTAGTGGTGGCGAGTTAATTATCATGATCAAATACATGCACTCTACATCGTTGCTTAAGTCAAGACTCGACTCAATCTTAGTCTAAAAAAGAAATAACAAAAACTAAAAAGGAACATAAAAGGAAACGGGATGATAGTCCGTATGTTTTTCTTCTTTCTTTTTCATATTTTTTTGTATTTTTCTTGATTTTTCGATTTTTTTTTCATACACTCTTGCCCTACCATCCAAAATAATACATCATAGAGGAGTTGCATTCCCCTTACACTTGAATCTTTACATAACTTCACAATCACTATTCTAATGACTCGAATTAAGATAATCGAAAAACTTGGAGTACTTTTAAAATATTTAGCACGTATGGGGGTAATAATGTTGTTCTTCCCCATTACTTCATTACACTAGTACTTTACCCATGAGTCCCAATCGTCCCAAAACAATATGTACAAGGATATGACTTAACTTAGCAACCATGTAAATGACCGGATAATTAGCTAAGGGTTTAACAAATGTTTTCACAATAATGCACCAAAGGTGGGTGCATACAAGGTAGGCTAAGGCGATTTGGGTGTACATTTAGTGGGTGTAACAAATTCTCACTTTGAGTAAGATGCTCAAAGGTCGAAACGAAAGGATAGGCTCGGAAGGGTGTACTAGGGGTATCGTGTACCAAAAATGGATACAACGCAAAGGGTGTGGGAGAATTACTTGACCAATGAAGTCAATGTAATTATAACAAATATACGGGTGTAAAACAATGGGTTAATCCTAATGCCTCTTATCATGTAGTAAATCTTAACTACACGAATGTAGTCTCACTTGTGGATTTGAGATGGTCCTAACGCAAGTTCTAGAATCTAAATACTACCGGTACTCACATCATAGCACCAAAGATGGATGCTTTTCCTACCAATTCTAGGGGCGAACCTCACATATTTGGAGTGGAAAATTTTTTAGTGGTACGGTTTTGTGCTAGTCATACAATTTCCTATCCATGAGACGCTCATTAAGATCAAGGTTTCACTTCTAAATGTTGTAAAAAATTTTAAATTGACGCTAAAATTGCCCTAACAAATATTTTTCTTGGTTTTATTACAAATTTACTATCAAACAAAGCAAAACATCAAGCGTAAGTGTATTCTCAACGGTGCTTTCATTTACCCCCTTACACTTAAACCGAACATTGTCCCCAATGTTCAAATAAAAGACGAAAAAGTAAATAAGATGAAAGAATGAAATCAAATACTCCCCTGAATCGTTTGTTGTGGATAGTGATGTAACATGGTTAGATCTTCTTCCAAGATAGACGAACGTTCAAAGCTTCCCTTCCAAAATAATAAATGTCTTCTTGTCCAAAATAACCTGTTAACCTGAAAAAGATAAAGGCCAACCTCACGTAAAATCGGCGGTAAAATCTACATAATAAGATATAATGCTTGTGGAATGAATATTTTGCAGAATTCCTGGAGATTATAAGTTAAAGAATTGACAAAACTTTTTAGGTTTCCGGAAAAATACAAAACTTTCAAAATTTGCAGAAAATTATAACCTGACGCCGTCAGGTGTTACCCCTGACGCCGTCAGAAAGTTCTGACAGAATTCTCATGTTAAGCTTCCGCGAAAAATTCTGGAAAAATTAGATCTTACTTCCTGGAATTCCTGCAAAAATTCATTATGACTCGATACAAGCATTTGACTCAAACAAATACTAATATGTATGCTAATTTCATTGTTATGATTCATGTTCATTCGTTCTTTATAAACCGATTTGGATTTCCCTTACACTTAGCTTTTGCAAAATACCTTTATATGTAGTTAAGACGAAGTTAAAAACAAAATAAAGCATTCTCACAATCTAGTTTGAAGCATGAATCAATAACAAGAAATATAACTTACATACGGAAACAAATAAAACCAAATAAACACACAAAACATGGGTTGTCTCCCAAGAAGCGCTTTTCTTTATTAACGAGTCTTGTAGCTAGACTCAAAGTCACCGTACGTTACGTGACTTCATCTCTCATTATGACGTAACCTTGATAGATGTAACCCCCATCGCCCGGGTTATGATACCTCAATCGCTCCACACTCGCGGTGACTTCACCCCCTCTCTTACTAACCAATCCAACCATCCCATTCTCGTTTAAGTTTTTAATTGTGAAAGGTCCGTACCACCAAGGACTCGGTTTGTCGGTGGATGTCTTAGTTTCTAAGTGCCTTAGGAGAACTAAGTCTCCTTCCGTGAATCCAATGTTGTTGTCGATATGCTTCTCATTACCCAAGGAATTCTCTACATCATTCCTACATTCTTCCCTCTTACTTTCCTCATAATACTTAATCCTAGCTTCCCATGCAAGGATCTTATTCTTAACATTACCTTGGAGTGCACCGGGATTCGCTTCTTCCTTCATCCGTAGGTTAGCTTCTCTTATATATCGTGGAGTTGTCGCGAAGCTTATTGTTTTCTTCCCCTTTTTGATTCGGATAGTATTGCTCTCGTAATCGATTTTTGCCTTCGTGGTCGCAAGCAATGGTGATCCAAGGATTATTGGCATATTTGCCTCACCTCTCTCAACGATCATGAAGTCGACCGGGTACATGAATCCTGCAACGTTAACTAACACATCTTCCGCGACTCCTAAGGGGTACTCATACGAATTTTTTGCAAAAGAGAGTTTGGTACGAGTCATTGAGGGTTGTTCATTCGTTAGTTGAACATAGACGGAGAATGGCATTAAATTTACATCGGAACCTTGGTCAGCTACCGCATCTAAGAATTTGAGTTTCCCAATCCGGCATGGTACTTCAAATACCCCGTGGAACTCTTGCTTTGCGACTAGCTTTTGTCTTATGAGGCTTTCATAAAGCTGACCTCCGGGTAGGGTGTCAAATTCGTTGTCTGGTTTTGTCTCACCCTTTTCTTTGTGGGGTAGATGAGTACGTCGATAGTTTTGCACCCAATCGGTTATGGTCTCTTTATTTATTTCGTGCCTGAGGTAATGCCTAACTTGCTGGGACTCTGGTGTTTCTACTTTCTGGCACTCATTGGGGGGCGCCTCTTCCTTGTCCCCGGAATTGCATTTGCCGCCATTGGTGTCTTCCTCGTCGAATGGGACGAGGTCGATCTTGTTAACCTCCATAGCTACCCTTCTCTCCGGATTTCCGCCTTCGCTCCCTCGGATGACGAAAATGGTGTTTACCATTCTATCGTTGGGTATTTCGGCCTTCTTTCGCAGTAATACCTTACTTGGAGTTTTTGCCTTCGCATATTCTTGCAAAAGTCCCATCATTTCCGTCATTTTCTCATCCATCCTTTCCTTTTGTTTATACATGGCTTCCTCAAACGTGGCCAATCGTTCGGAGTGTTTTGACATGTATTCTCTCATTTGAGTTTCGAATGTTGGGCTGAGCTCTTGAGGGGGTGAGCTTGGGCGACTATACCTATGAAAAGGCTTAGTTGCTTCCCTAAGAGGTGATTCGGATAATGGGGTATGCCCAACGCATGAAACTGAGTTGACGGTTGCTCTTTGTGGGCTCAAGTGCCTTTTCCGTTTTTCCATAAGATATTCAACCCTTCTTTCAAGCTCACTAATGCTTCCCTCGGTGATTTGGTTGGCTTTGTTGGGTGATGCGTATGTGCTTACTGCTGCGTGCACTTCGTGGGAAATTTGCCATAATTCATCATCGTCGGATGCGAGCTCCTCAATGATTTCCCATGATTCTTCGGCGCTCTTATCACGCAGTTTGCCCCCGGCTGCTTGATCGATGGCACGCTTGGCGTGGTAGTCAACATGGTCATAGAAGATTTGAATTTGAAGCCAGAGGTTGATGCCGTGATGGGGGACTCTTTGGAGTAAGTCTTTGAATCGAATCCATGCTCCGTAGAGAGTTTCGCCTCGACGTTGCTCAAACATTAAGATATCCTTTCTTAGTTTGGTAGTTCTCCCCGGTGGGAAAAATTGAGCAAGGAAACGAGTTGTGAGATCGTCCCAAGAGGTGATGGATCCTGCGGGAAGTCGCTCAAGCCATTGACTAGCTTGGTCCCGTAGAGAGAATTGGAAGAGACGCAATCGGGTCGTCTCTCGAGTTGCAACATCAAGGTCTATGGAATCTACGATTTTGAGGAAATCCTTGAGATGTTGGTTTGGATCTTCGGAACGAAGTCCATGGAATGCGCATCCGCTTTGCACCAACCGGATGGTGTCGGATCGCAAGGGAGTGACATTGGCTCCTTGAGTGAGCTCAATGGTGTTTCGATAGCCAAGGTGGCTAGGTCGGGAATACTCTCCTAAGGTGTGGGGTCTAGGAGGTTGGTTTGGTTGTGGTGGGTGGTTTGGTTGAATTAGGTTGTTCGGATCAAGGATGTTACCACCTTCCATGATGGCGGATGGTAAAGATTACGAACAAAAACACGAAGAAAAAGATAGACTAAAGAAATCCTAGAAAAAGAAAATAAAAATCTCGCTAGAAAGGAATCTAGTGAGTAAACCTAAAGAAATAAAAATTCTACCTAAACAATAACTATTCCCCGGCAGCGGCGCCAAAAACTTGATGCGTGGTTTTGTAACCTTACAACAGGTTTTACCTCTCGAGGGATCTCAAGAGGCTTACAACCCCACCAGGCAGTGTACCTGACCGATGTAGTATAGGATAGTGGTAAGTACAGGGGATTGATCGTTCTCTCACAGGGAATAGTGTTCGTTAGGATAGAAAAACTACTCTAATAGGTCTAAACGTGGAAGGAAGATTCTTTTTGTATTTTTATATTTTTTAGAAAGCAAGTAAAATCTCGGTTTTTAGAGGAAGGGCGGAATTAGTTGCTAGTCAACTAACCCAAGTTTACTACTTTTGCAAATTAAAATAAAATAAATATCTAAACTATTGTGGTTGTGAAAACAATATGGAGAAAATTGTGTTTACATAGATTTCATTACTCCCTAACTATCTTTTACCGGTTAATTGATATGTATGTTACTTGTGTGGATGAAGGGTGTATTCCTAATAACTCATGGAGTGGCATACATATCTCTCCAATTCTATGAGCTCTTATCTTGCCCTATGCCATGCACGGCACAAACATAGGGGTTGTAAACAGTGGCTCATGCGTTAAATACTACCTTAATAGCCTAGTATGCCTTGGCTACATGTTTCCCAAGACGTTCAAGCACGTTACCATAAAGGAGGTTGGCCAGTTTTCTTGAGCCTAACATTGATGGAACAATCATCCCAACAAACAACAACACATACCAATTAACCAATAATTAATAGTTAGGTTTCATTAGATCTAAGCAAACACTAGAGAATTTAGCTACACATGTTAATTAGAAGACAAGCAAAAGAGATAATCAACCAACACATAGACATATTGATTGAATTAAAGTGAAGACTTATCTTTAATTAAGCATGAGGGTTCCAAGGGTTGGAAACCCTAAAAAGTACAGGAAATTCGACTTTAGGGTTTGCCCTAAAAGTTCTCCACAAAGTTCCACACTAATGAATGAAAATTAGAAAACTATATATAGATTTTACACTCTGACGGCGTCAGGTTATAAGGGCTGACGCCGTCAGCTCGCCGCCAATAAGTTTCTCGGATGGCCTAGATCCACTTCTGACGCCGTCACCTTATAAACTCTTCTGGGCTGTCACTCTTTAACTTTACTCCTGACGGCCTATAATTCCTAACACCTGACGGCGTCAGGTGTTAATTCCTCTGGCCCGTCATTTAAAAATTGATTTCCACTCTTTTGTCAAGGCTTTCTGACGGCGTCACCTTGTGACTTCTGACGCCGTCAGGTTATAAATCACCATCTTTTAAGACTTTGTCGTTTTCTTCACTTTTATGCTACAAAAACGTCCGAATATGCATGTTTTCCAGAATTCCTCTCAAAAGTACCTAAAATGACAAAAGGAACGATTTAGGGCAATATTTGATCACATTTATACGAATTAGGGCTTAAATGACCCCCTAAAAGCGTAACACTTTTCGTCTCATCAGCCTCGCAGCCCCAGACCTTTAGATAAGACAAGTTAGGAGCTTTTCCAGTCCATAACTCATATGGTGTCTTATCAATCTTCTTTGTGGGAACCATATTAAGAATGCGAACAGCAAACTCTAAAGCATATATAATCCCAAAATGAGAAGGGAAGAGTTGTTAGATTAAACATAGATCGTATCATATCTTGCAAATGTACGATTTCTTCTCTCAGATACACCATTTTGTTGTGGAGTATATGGAGAAGTAAGGTGCTGGACAATTCCTTCCTTAGCTAGATAATCTATAAACTCTTGACTCAGGTATTCACCACCTCTATCGGATCGAAGAGCTTTAATCTTCTTTCCAAGTTGCAACTCTACTTCTGCTTTAAACACTTTGAATGTTTCAAAGACCTCATGTTTATGTTTAAGTAAATAAACATAACCATAACGACTATAATCATCCGTAAATGTTAAGAAGTAGCTAGCACC
>LBNU01025746.1:0-12151 GCA_014162995.1 Artemisia annua | reverse complement strand
AAAAAAATACATCTTAAAAGATTACATGTCAATAAACTATTTTAAATACGTATCATGCTTACAAAATGTATGCTACCATGAAAACTTATATATATAATGACAAAAATACGTCCTGAATATAAAATGACGAAAATAAATGACGGATATTAGACTTTGAAAACTTCTATACAGCCCATGTGTATCGCACGGGCTTTTATGACTATTCATGTTTACAAGTGTATTCAAATAATGAAATGACATGATCCCGCAATGAATACATGACGAAAATTAGTGAACATTACGTTATGAACACTTAGATACAGCCTGTGTGCAATGCACGGGTCTGGTTGCCTAGTTTAGAATTAAACTTCTCTATTGTATTACATCATATTATCTTATATTATATAAAGCTTAAGTAGCCTTATAAATGTAAAGGGGTCATCATAAATGTCCCAAGAATTGGATTAAGCAAATTTGAGATTGCCTCAAGCAAAATCGAGTCCTTGGATTAAATGTTAGTATGTGTACACTG
The DNA here is from genome assembly GCA_014162995.1 of Artemisia annua. Lineage (NCBI taxonomy): Eukaryota > Viridiplantae > Streptophyta > Magnoliopsida > Asterales > Asteraceae > Artemisia > Artemisia annua. Next base: position 11,640 of record LBNU01025746.1, on the reverse strand, counting down.
ATTTCAAGCAACTCAAACGTCTCAATTAATAGTGGTTAGTCTTTTTACCTTCCCGTCCATTAGTTACAAATAATTTATCAACTATATAATGTGTCAAAAGTCACACACAACAAACCACAACTTCCTCCACACCACATGCACATTGGGCTACAACTTATTATGGTGGTAATGTAAGCATCATATCGTCTTACTTATTTAGCATATTGATTTATATTGTTTTATGTAAATTTCACGTGTGTTTTGTGTGTGTAACAATGTAGGACATAAAGATGGTGCTTAGGAGGTTTGGTAGTAACATCATCTTCTCTAATGGTTTAAGAGATCCTACACATCGTTGTCTTATCAATTAAGTGGAACATGCACGAACATTTTCACTTTGATCGAAAATGCAATATATTGATTAACTGTATTTAAGTTACTAACGATCAACTATATCTAATTGTTTTTTGTAGCGCGTCAAGAAGCATTAAAGAAAGAGATCGAGAAGTCACAAAAATTGTATCAAGAACAAAACATGCAAAAGGCCAATGAACAACAACGACAAAGACAACAACAACAATAACAACAACAACAACAACAACAACAACAACAACAACAACAACAACAACAACAAGAACAACGCAACGACCACCGGTGGAATGAATACTTAGCATTCATATTAATAGTACGTTAGAAATTAAACATGCAATATTTTACTTCATGTAATACCGATAAACGGGCTAATACTTTAATTCGTTAGCAAGTAAGTTTATTGAAAATAATGTGACGAGCATTCAACTTTTAGTCAATAATTATTACTACACTTTGTTGGTGCATTTTAATATTTTTGCTCTTAATGTAGTTTTTGTCTTGCGGTGTGTTAATGTCACTTTCTTAATTAAACATCTTGGAATATTGCGTGACTTCGATATATGATATGACTATGTAAATTATGTCGATGTTACATATTGAAATGGTACGTAGTATATAATAAAAATATCTTCACACTATCATCTTAACAATAAGAATCTTCTAAATCGAAGAAGTATATAAAGGAGAAGAAAATTGTGTTTAGTTAAATGTCGGGTCTATTGATTGATTGGAGCGGGTTTATAATTCGGACTTGGGTCATTGGATCTGATTTTTTATTACACAAGTTATAATTTATACTCTTGAATATACTAATTACTTTAATGTTTTATGTTTTTATAGTTTTGTTAAAAAGGAAATTTGTTTTATTGTCCGCTTTTAATAATGTCATTTATTTGAACAACGAAGTCCGTCTTTCACAAAAAATGAGAGTTTCAAACATGAACCGAAAATTAGTCCCGAACATTATGAAAAAAAACAATTAGATCCAACATGTGTGCATTGCATGGGTTCTGAGGCATTCCAAACCTGTGTGCATCACACTGGAATGAATACAAAAGGTCTCCAACATTAATGTCACCGCTTCATATTTAAAATAATTTATATAACTTACACATATTAAAAAATTACATGTGAAGAGACTCTTTTCAATGTAATATCTTAAAAAAAGTCTCTTCACATATACTTTTTTAATGTCAATAAACTATTGTTGTATATTTGGGCCTCACCATCATACTAACAACCCGAAAATTTACTCAATCATTTTCGCACGGGTCCTGAGGCAGCCCAAGTTATTTATGACGAAAATTAGTGGCAAACATAGTTTTTGACTCGACCTCAATTAAAACTGACATAAATAAAGACACCAACATTTTTCATGCCATGCTCACAAAAGTTGTGGTAATATCACAACTTAGGAAATTATTGACCAACAAAAGTTGTGGATAAAAATAAGTGCCAAAGCTTACATGTCAATGAACTATTTTAAATTTGTGTCATGCTTAGAAAAGGTGTGATACAATCACAACTTAGATATATAATGACGAAAATATGTGCCGAAGATTACATATTAGTTTTATATCAAAATATAGGGATGTTATAATTTTGAGAATAAATACAAAATCTAAACTTTATAAATAACTACTAATGTGTCATAAAAAGTTTAAATATAATGTTACAATCTTGAGAATAAATACAAAATATAAACTTTATAAATAAATGCTAATATGTCATAAAAAGTTTAAATATAAAATTTACCGATCAACTAAGGCCATACTTAAAAAAGTCTAATAACGAAAAAAATTACTGCACATTACACTATGACCAATTAGATAGAGCCCGTGTGCAACGCACGGGTCTGAATTACTCGTAATATTATAATCTTACATTATGTTACATTACAATTTATTGCATTACCTTTTATTTACATCTACATTTATTGTGTTATACATTATAATATTAAGTAATATTTACGTGCAAATTGTGTCCTTGTAGTTTTAATTATTTGCAATTTATACCACTTTCAAACTTTAATTACACCTCGTGTCACTTACACAAGGGTGTATAACAACACCCATCCCTTTTTGCCAATGATGGGTCAAAGATATGTGAAATGTCTAAAAGACCATCATAATTTTTCCCTTTTTAATTTTTTTAGCCTAATATTTGTTTCTTAAGTCAAAATTTAAGATCTTCAAAAACAAATGAAGAACATTCAAAGACGCATTTAAATTTCCAGTATTTAAACTTATCTTTAAAATCACCTCTCCAAAACCTCACTTTATCTTCTCTTTTACCAAGAAAACATACATAAACACAAACACAAACACAACACTACAAACGAAGCACACTAATCATTGTATCCGACGAAAACCCGACACACTCCTGTTACCACCACCACCATTGAGCCATAGATCTCGAACAATAACACATATCCCATGAATCATTACATGAGAAAAATAATATTTATTATAATCTAAAACAACACTAAAGTGGTAGTTAATAATTGACATACTTATCACTCGAATATAAATATGCAAAATTAAGTTTGGATAAAATAATTTATATAACTTGGAAACTATAAAAAAAACGTACATATTAGTTTGACTTATAACTACCTTTAACAAATTTCATGTTGGGTTGTCATGGAAAGATCCAAAAAGTATTACTATCCCGTTTCAAAATTATTGTATCCGGACGAAAAACACACAACTTAGAAAAAGTAAGACTGTTACACTCTTCAACCAATCAAATTTCATTCATGCCTATCAAAAATCTCATTTGATTAGTTGAACTAAGAAATGGACAATTATTTTCGAACATCTCAAAATGTAAAGGTAGACAATAATTTTAAAATTAAGGGAATACTAAATTGATTTATTATGTTTATTGATAACGTATTTATAATGTAACATACCTAGAAACCAAAATTGACCCGAAGCCCACATACCGGGCTTGGGTTATATTTATCTCTAATAGTTTGTTGTAGTGGCGATGTAGGTGGTGTCAACAATGGTGGATGCGCGTCGGTTGTGGGTGGCCCACGATCAACCCGATCAATATCGTTTAGTGATATGATTTTTTTATTGGGATGAATTTTTTGTATGTTTCAGATTTGGTTATGATAAATTTTAGTTTTCATTGTGATAATATTTATTGTTTCCGACGACAAAATCCAGTGGGTTACAAAATTATGTTACTCAAACAAATGGTGTTCTAATATTTTTAATAGTTGTGAAATTGATAAAAACTAGGTGTATATAATTTTGTGTACAAATTAAATTGTTTTCTTGATTGATTGCGAATATTTTTAGTGTTTAATAAGATCTAAGTTTGTTGGGTTACTTCAGTACCCAAGTCTCATTAAACAAATATTTGAACACAAATTAACCTAAGTGTTAGAAAACATTAAATGCATTCAAGTCACTGAGTGAACAGTTGCTCAGTGAGTCACCTTCAGGATGCCAAGGACGAGTCTATAAAGAAAGCCTCTCCACTCTGTGAGGCGGATCTCAATGAGTGGCACCTTAGCCAAAGAAGAAGGTGATGGGTTCAGTGAGTGATGACAATAACTCACTGAGCCCCAAGACTCCTCAACAACTAAAGATGTATGATTTGAAGACTGAAGACTGAAGGTCTGAGGACTGAAGATTAGACGGGATTGAGCGGGAAACATTTGAAGAGATAAGATGTGGTCCTTATCAACCTGAAGTCAAACTTTCCCTGAAAGGCAATATGTCAGGACAGTGTCATCACTGCTCCTCAGAAAGGTGTATTGTCTTATGCCCAAAATAACTTAATGTAACAGAGACAAAATACATAAGTATTTTATCTTCACTAGCTTAGGTCATCATTTGTCTTTATCATAACTGTTGTAAAAATACTTGTGTATAAATAGGAAACATAAGAGAGGAGTAAAAGTTGACAAGTTTGTGCAATTAATGCTTAGACATTCACAAACAACTTTTACTCCTCCAAAGAAAAACATAGTCCCTGAGATAGCTCAGTAGGACCTTTAGTTGTCACTCAAGCTTAGCTTGGGTTTAGAGAGGAGTCATACCACACTTGTCATTTCAATCCCAAGTGTTGTTCCGCAAACACTTGGGTATAATTCTTTGATTGATTTCTAATAAGAATTACACGTTGAAAAATATATTGTCCATTTACTTTACGCTTATTCAAATGTCTTTCAAATTATTTCATTACATTACTTAAGCATGGTGCATGTTTAGATTAACTTTGTAGTTAATTTAACCGTGTAAACGGGACCAACAAAGTTTGCGTTCTTAAAATTCATGGAAAGGTCCAAAGGAATAGAAGACGAGGATATTTTCGTCATTTTAGTGGCCTTTGAACCATCATTGACAAAAAAGGACGGACGGTGTAATAAACTCGTGTGCCAAGTAACGCACAACGTAATTGAAGTTTAGTGGTGACGGGAAGAGCAAAAATTGAAAACCAGATGGACGAAATTTGTAACTTACCATATTAGTCATTGACATTATTATCATTTATGTCTTTATCCGAAACACATGAAGCATACAAATATGGATTAAAATATCTATAAATGCAACGTTTTCTAAGAGTATACAATCATAAGTGGTTTTGTTTAACATTTTTATAGTTTATGCAAATTTGTAGTTTGTAAGCACACAAACATGAGTACCATGTTGTATAATCCAAACAGTAGTGTTAAAAACGCGAAGGCAATTGGCAATGTGATTAGGATTTCTGGAGAGGGAGAGAATACGAGGAGTCATTACAATGCACTTGACTTTTGTGGCCATACTTACAAGATTGTGAGTTTCTTAATTATGTTCACTTTATATTTTTTTCTTGTAATCATTGATAATGTACTACACTATATTTATATGTCATTCATCTCTTGAACTTAGTCAATGTCTTATTCTTTGTGAATTTAAAATGCAGAAAGATACCGTGCTTTTAGCACATGATTCTCAAGGACATATAAGTAAGCCGTGGGTAGCTATAATTAAGGTAGGTTATTGCAAATTACACTAAACATTGTGTATGCAATTTCTAATTATAAATTTCATCATGTATATACAGGACATTACTAGGATGCAAAATGGAAACATAATGGTATCTGCACAATGGTTTTATCGTCCAAGCGACATATTTATAGGTAAATATATGAAATCATTTGACACAAGGGATTTGTTCTATAGTTTTCACAAGGACGAGGTTCACGCTGAAACGATTATGCACAAATGTATAATCCACTTCATTACTGAAAAAAGCCACATCCCGCGTCGTAAAAAATATCCTGGTTTTATAGTCCAAAAAGTGTATAACCCAGACACTAAGAGGCTCATTGAGCTAACTAACAAAGATTTTTTACCTGATATGAAAGACGAAATCAACAATCTTGTTCAAAAAACAATGTCTCATTTAGGTATCGTCTCGGCTATTGAAAGTACGGATGGCAATCTCAATTAGGAATCGTTTTGGCTATTGAGAGTGGATATGTCGCAAATGAATTGGAAGTGGACAAGTGGAAAATATCATATTTTGTATTTCATTTTTTTGTTTGGCGAAGATGCTCATTATAGCATACAAATATTGTAACTTTAACTTGGTTTTAATGGTTATATCAAAGGTAAGGTAATTTTCGGTTTTTAAAGGCCATGTGCGAGAATTGAAAATGGGGCCCTAATGCAAAAGTTAAATATAGTTAATTACAAATTTTGTATATATGGTTGTCTAGTTATAACGGCTAATGCATTAAGACCTGGTTATATATTATATTACCAAATTTTATTCAAATTTTAAATTTATAAACACCTTTTTAACGATTATTAAGAAAACGCATACGAGCAAGTATACTCGTCCGTGTGTAATATGGTTTGTGGTAAATAGGGATCGTCCTAAGAGACTACGTAGTTAACGATTAGCAAATTATGTAAAGCAAGAATAGTACTAAAGATTGTCACGCTCTCAAGCACTTTAAAATAAACAAACAAACAATGGTTCCAAATTCAATCAATCAATGAACAAGTACTTGTTTAGGAATAATAAACAAACGTGATATAATGTTGAATATGTTTAGGTGAAACATATATGTAGAAGGCACATATCAATTTTCACAAGGTATTCTTGTCAACGGGTAATATCGAAAAACCATGTTTTTACTAGTTTCATGGGTAAGTCCTTTCGGCCTATACATCATCCCATTACGCTAGCTATTTGTTTAACAATTGTATGAAAAAAGATGATTAGTAACATTAGTTCTTACGAGTACTTTCGACCCCATCTCTTGATTAAATATTCTCAAATTCATTTAAAAACTTGAATACTTAATAGTTGTCAATTATCAAGTACCAATCAATTTGTGCACCAATTTCTTGGAATTAAACAATATTAGAAATCCTTTCGGCCTTTAAATCTAACAAGGTTAAATCAACAAGTTTTAGAACACGAATTATATTTATACAAACTTATGAGAACAATCACTTTTTCTAACCAACTAACCATTCAACATTCATACGAAAGTCTACATAATTCCCAAACAAGTATCACAAATTACTCCATAACAAGTTTCATCAATAAACGCAACATCTCATTCAACATCAAATTGTTCAACATAATAAATAAAAGAAAGTTACCCAAAGCAAGATTACAACGAGAAAGTAATGTAAAGAGTTAAAGCCTCCAATTGAACAAGGGAATTCACCGCTTCTTCTAAACAGTATCACCAACACTTCTTGGTATCGTAAGAATGACATGAATTATTGAGCTCTTTTGGGTTATGTAAGATATGACCAAGTCCTTAGGTTGCAAGGCTTGATTTAGAATCAAGTTTCTTTCTCTAGTAACTTGTGAGCACCTCTAATGATTTGTATTGTAGTGTGTATGATAATGGGGTGCTTAGGGTCTTATTTATGCTTGAAATCACTCCTAAAAGCTGTTATAAACATCCCATAATCATAATGTAGAGGAAATGATCGGACTCGGTGATTAATGACACTTAAAACCTTGAATTAATGCAACTTTTCGTCTCAGAAATATCTTAACCCCACGGCTCAAACATGAACCAGGCGGCTCGGATGTCAGCCAAACCTTGAAATGGCCTTTTGAACCTTGGGTTTGAACTTTCAGCTTCAACCTAGGGTTTGGGAATATTTTGCACAATAATTTCAACCTTGGGTTGACATAAAACTCCATCCTCCAACAATCTTTTTAACACCAAATTTCGACTCCATCTTTCATTAGAAATCTTCACATTCTTCACTTGTACAATGGAAATAATCATAACATGAACCAATATCTTTGACAAAAACCTTTTCTTGAATATTTTCTTCATCTTTTAGCTTTTCTTCGCCAATCTTCGATATTTCCTTGTACCTAGACTTGAACAAATCTTTATACCAAATAAGCGTAAAATTGCTCATAAACACAACTAAATAATATACAAATATATAAAAATAACGCGACTCTATCATAGACAAAATGAGCGTTGTCAACGGCCGGTCTTTTGACCAGACGGCCGTTAGTGAGCTTCGAAAAAGTCCAGTCACGTGAATGTAATTCAAGTTTTTATGCACTTCATTTTCAACATCAAACATTTAAATAAAATTTTGTTTTATTCAATATCATACACATCTACCTTAATATTAAATTACAAAGACTTGATATTTGTTTAAAGTTTTCATCTTTACCTCTTAAACTTTATCTTTTTTTTTCTTGGAACAACCTCGCATCAAGTTCCGCGTTGCGTTTTTTCAAAAACACCACTTGGATGCGTGATGCGCTCACAAGGATGCACACATTTTTAAACAAAGAATGGATGATGGGGGAGGAGGAAGGAGGGAATATGGGAAGGAACATGGGTTCGTAATTGGGGAGGTTCAAAATGGTTAGGGGCGGGGGGTTCCAATTGGTTGTGGGGGTTCACAATAGAGGAAAGAGTGTTTGTATGAGAAAGAAGGGGGCACTTTGGAGAAAAGATGTGTTTTTTGGGAGGAAGAGTGAGTTCATTGGAGGAGATAGAATGTTAGTTTTTGTATATATTTAATATCAAAAACAAATTATCAAAATAAACTAAGATCCACCCCTATATACCAAAATGAACCAAAATTTAAAAGTTTACCAAAATGAACCTTCGAGTTCTGTGCCATATTGAAATACACATATTTAACATAAATCTCTTTTAATGTTTTCATTTTTCTTTTTTTAATGTAACCACTCTTTTTCATATCATCTTCCCCTCTATACACTTATCCTCTTCTCATCCTTAAAAAATAAATTAAATCACTCATTCTCATCTATCTTCTCTTTAAACCATCCACACCACCACACACAGCTTAAAATAGACGCCTCCCTACCATCAAATGTCGCCTCCGCCATCATCTAAAACGACACCACACCATCTCTAAAACCGGGTCTTATCTTTTGTTCAAGCCACGACGAGCATGAAAGCTCGGCGCACTTGGGTTTTTTTTATTCAAATCGCGCATGGGCCTTTTTTTGTCGAGCCTTGTCTTTTATGAATCTGTTGGAGGATAGAAGCGCATTTTGTTTTGTCTACTAATTTGTTTTGGCGTTTTCTGTAGTGCGCATGGCCTAGAAGCGCGCGGGGTGTACAGTTGTCTTACATCTAATGGTCGATCTCCTACATCTAACGGATGTCATTCAAAGTTCATTTTGGTAAAATAAAAGTGCGCGATTCGTTTTGGTAATCTAGTATGATAAAGGGTTCATATAAAACATTTTCTCTAATATAAAAGTGTGTTGCGAATTAATTACGAAATTTTATAGTTTTTACGAAAATTCTCATAAAAAACCTTTAAAAAGTATATTGAAATGGATATCAAATTAAAAAGTATCAAATAAGACGTTGTTTGATATAATTTGTTCGAATTTTTCCTATTGTAATTTCACGTATTTATGGGATTAAAAGAGAATAACATGTTTTAAAATCGTGTAAGTTACTAAAGTTTTAAAATTGTCATATAGTTTACTGAACTTATGAAACATGACATTTTGATGTTACTGAACCTATAAAAATATACGTAAACATCACTGAACTTGTAAAAACACGATATTTATGTTACTTAATTTATCAAAAAAAAAAAAAAAAAAGCGTTCAAGCTACTCAATCAACACTGGAATTATAGGAGCGTGTACTTCCTATAAGTTCAATAACCTAGATGACAATTTTAAAAATTTAGTAACTTAGACGATTTTTTTTATCAGTAACTTTTTTTATATATTAACCCATATTCTAGGTGAAAAACGGTATCATGGACCATTTACATTAAAAAAGGTTAAAGACGTTTTTGTCTTTCACATGTTTAAGTGATAGTTTTGGCAACGACACTTATGTAAGTCTATTTTTATTAAGTAATACTTTCCAAATTTCATCATTTATAATGGGCTTAGGTCGAAGAGCAATGTACTTTTTCAAATATACCCATTTGATACATGAACTTTAAAAAAGTTATGTAAATGTAACGAACTTTCATAAATATTCTAATTTGGTACGTGATGATAACGTGTCATACCTAAAAGTCTGACACGTGACACGTCATGATCACGTATCAAATTGTCAGTTGTAACACTTATAAAAGTTTCTACTAAGACTTTTTAAAAGTTCAGATACCAAATCGATACATTTGAAAAAATAAATTGCTACTTTTATTAATTACAAGTAATACTTGTAGTCGAGTTTAGACTTTAGATTACCACTATTTTGCCACCTGAGATTGGTCAAAACCAGGATAGCGAAAGCAAGTAGAAGTAGTACCAATTGAGCCAGGCACACACATATCCAATCCTCATTTTCACCGCCATTCATTTCCATTTCCAATTTCAGACTTCCTAAATTCTAGGGTTCCTCCTACATTTAGTCCACGTCATCATTTCATCTGGTAGTTACATTTACATTTACATTTACATAAGTCAATATATGATACTAACAGATCTTACATTTTATATCCAAAAGTCTGAATTAATTATGTCTTGTTTTGTTAAGTTAATGTGCATTGTGCTACTGTAGTTTTATTGGTTTGACTTTTTATACTTTTTAATTAATGTTTTTAGGAAGAGGCAAGATAATTGACGAATGACGGAATATGTAGCTGTCCGTCCTTTTTTAAAGTTCCCTGTGCACGGAAGCTCTATCGCCGAGCTAAACTTAATGCCTAATGCTCAAAATCGCAGGTGTTACTATTTACTTGATAGCTTTTGGTTATTGTGCTGTTTATTGTATGTTCATCATTATATTAGATAGATGTTTTAATGAATTTAGAATGTACCGTGCTTTAGAGCTTATGACATTAGACAACATTGTATGCTGAATGAATTCATCGGGGAGTTGTGCAGGGCCGTCTCATGGATTTTGGTGGCCCCGTGCCATCACCACAAAAAGGCCCTTAAACACACACACACAAAATACACATATATAGTGAACTAATTAAACTCAAGCATCATATTGTGTATGCCCTGTGCAATGGCACCATTTGCACTCCCCCTAAAGACGGCTCTGGAATTGTGGTTTAAACTAAAACTGCTTATTTCATAATAATTAAGGAAAACTAAAAGAGCTAATTTAAATAGATAATGATTATTTATCAGCTTATGCTGTATCAAAAGTCAAGACACAATGTAAGAGATAGTGTGTGGATAGCTTATCAGCTTATTCAAATAACTACTGTACAAGCCTTTCAGATAAGCTAGTCAAAACCAGTCTATCAATGTAGGTTATAGGGTTCATTTCATTGAAATTTTATTTGGACGAGGTGCATTTCACAAAAATCGAGATTTTTGACAAAGTTTTACACTACGGACGAACAATCCATGTGGTTCATAGCCCTCTGTCTGCCCCACTGATAAGCATAAGTTGTTTAGCGTCTTTGTAATACTCAAAAGTGGTTATTAGCAGTACCAATACCAAAACGCAATAAGCTGATATTCTCTTTATATAAGCTGGCCAAACACACCCTAGACATCTATCTGCATTTCCTTTCTTAGAACTTGAGACGTGCCATTGTATTAAGAAACAGTAGATGTATAAGCTCCCAAGATGTATTGTTTCCTTTCGTTCTACTCCTCATTTGACTTCTGATTACGATAATCCTGCTATTCTTCAGTAGGAAGTGTTATGCTGGCTGGGGTAGAGCTACACAGAACGTGTTCACGAGCTCAAAAGTAAATCATTATCCCAAGGCAAATCACATCAAGTGTTATTGTTTGGGGTCTATAATAAGCTCAGCTGTAGAATCTTCTGGGTGGATACCTGTAACCGATCAAGTGCTCCTCATGGCAAGTGTT
>LBNU01025745.1:67382-87722 GCA_014162995.1 Artemisia annua | reverse complement strand
AAGGTAATTTAGAATTTTTTCGTTCACTAATATCATGGTATATTTTTTCTATACCTGCTGGTTTTCTGGGTTTTCTTTCAAGAGATCATTAAGAGCCACCCTGTTTCTTTTTTTCTCTTCTTCTGGGTCTGTGCAGCGTTCTCTTTGGACATTTTGAATGACTGGCGGTTCTAAGAAAGCAGCATACCTGCATAATTATCCTATCTGAGTGTTATAATTGTTTTTTTTATTTATGTATGGTGATATTGCAGTTTATTGATGGCTTACACATTGCGGATTTCGTAAGTCTCTGGTATATCCGGGTTAAAGTAGTACTCTGTTGCAGCTGTGCTAGAAAGTTGCAATCCTGTTTCAGTTGAAGCAAAGGTTAGTATATGAATTTGTTAGATTCTATAGTATCAATAAGCCATAGAACATACCGCCATAGAGCTTGACCGAGCACGAAGCCACTGCTATAATGACTGGTTTTTCAGCAGTTTCATATTCTTCCATGTTGAAGCTATGCGCTTTGTTATTCCACAGAGTAAATCGGACAGTTAGGCCACTGTTTGAGAGCATTAGCCGTAAGTTTGCATGAGTATAAAAATCCAAATACTAAGAAAAGAAAAATATGCAGGACTTACTCTAGATTTTGGATCCCGATATCTCTCCAATGCAGCACTTCACTTGTAGGTTTTATGACTTGCTGTATTCCAGTCACATATTGAACAATACCAACATAGTCTGTATACATGAAGTATAGGTTATAAATGTTTTGTGGAATATATATAAGAGTCATAGTTGTGGTATATACCTGTAAGAAGGCCTTTTTTATCGACTTTTGAGTATAGGTCCTTATAGTGTGTGAATCTGAAATAATGGTTCGGAAAACCTGCATCTGGTATTGGCTGGATATCTGTTTGATTTCCAAAAACCAATGACACTGTGTGAGGAACACTCTGCATCCATAGTTTCGCAGGCTGAAAGCCAAAACCTGTTATTTTGTAAGCCTTGTTTGTCTCTAGAGCAGCATAAAATCTGTGTTTTTCACGGATGTTGACGCTTGATTCTATAGCTTTCCCCTGCAATTGAAGTAGTGATTCAAAAACTTCGTTTATTGGAATAGTTTAAAGGAATATGTGCCCATGAATAGGTCTGATAGGATAGGTTATTTTACCTGTTTATCAAGCAGCATACAACAAAAGAGGACCGGTTTTCCATGCTTGTTGGTGACTGTCCATTTTCTGTATACTTTTACATAGAGAGTTTTGTCTATGTCAGCTTCTGTTAGGTCTGCAAGGCTCACATTTTCTGGGTGAACCATAAGCTCTTTGCCTGTAGCTTTTGATGATTCAACAATGCTCGAACCCTCGTCCATTTTCCTGCATGAAAGTAAATGCATTAGTGTAATATCTGGCTGCACTGTATTATACATTTGTATGAAACAAAATATGATATGAATACATCCATATAGTCAGAGTAAGAGTACATGTAAAATAAGCAAATATGGTGCCAGTAGTTCTAAAGACAGTGAAAAAAAAATTCTACACATTAAATAGGTGACAAAGGCAAAGAATTCCTAGGTATCAAGTTAGGTTTAGAAAGTGGTGCACATGTATAGCTAAAGAGTAAACCAAAGCATGAATAACCTGTGCAGATACAGTTATGTCTAAAAAATCTCTGTAGACTATATTTTTAGTTGCATTGCCATTTTTTTTTGCTTCTTCCTTCATGAGAATTCTAAGCCCTTCAGGACACGTTGCTCTAGACAACGCGACATATAATTGCCCGTGGCCAAATACAGGTTCCGGTAGATAGATACCGATCTTATTGAGTGATTGCCCCTGACTTTTATTTATCGTCATTGCATAGCACAGTTTAACAGGGAACTGTTTCCTTTTAAAGACAAACGGCAATTTTTCGTCCTTATTAGTGAGCACAATTCTCGGGATGTAGACTTTTTCAGACATTCTTGTGCCGGTTATAATCTTTGCTTCAATAAGTCTGCTGTATATTTTTGTAACAATCATTCTTGTCCCGTTACACAATCCACCACCTAGGTTTATGTTTCTTAGCATCATTATTGGGGCTCCTATTTTGACGTTAAGATTATGCGGAGGCATTCCTGAAAATGAAAGGGTGTTGAGATACTCTGTAGGGTAGAGTAGTTCTGTTGCTCCCCCATCGTTTGTTTTTGGCACTGCTTCGTCATAACTTAGGAAAGAAAAGGTCTGACCATGCAACATCTCTAGAACATTTGCGTTAATGACATCTGCAGTTTCATTCTTGGGACATACTATAGCCTTTTCTTGTAGTGTGGCTGCAGTTGGCTTTTGGAGTGTTTCCTCGTCATATATAAAGCGGATCAGATCTTGAACACCCGTCTCATTGTCAGGGATGCAATACTTATCTGGTATATGGATCCACGCCGCATTTTCTGGGTCAGTGCCATCTGGATCTCCAATGGTGCCGTCACCGATCTGCAGTAGCCATTCGGAAAATGCACGAACACCTTCTCGTTCTTCGGATGACATTCCCGGCCGTTTAAGCCTCATATTTTCTTTTAGACGAATAACTTTGAAGTGTGGCCAGAGATACGATAGTGTTATAGAAGATGCCACTATCTCTTGCTTCGTAGCGTTTTTTTTAACAGGGAGTGTCTGCCTAAAATCTCCGCCTAAGATAACTGTTTTTTTCCAAAAATATCGTCTGGAGCATCTAATATGTCCCTGAATGTTCGATCAAGGGCTTCAAAACACTTTCGATCATTCATTGGAGCTTCGTCCCATACGATAAGGTCTGTTTGTTTGATCAAATCTGCTAGCTGCGTATTTTTTTTAATGCTACAAACCGACTCGTCTGTCAAGTCCAACGGTATTTTAAACTTTGTATGAGCTGTTCGTCCCGCTGGAAGCAATAGAGAAGCAATACCAGAAGAGGCAACTGCTAGGACTATTTTGCCAGTGGACCTCAAGGTAGAAATTATAGCCTTCCAAACATAAGTTTTGCCTGTTCCTCCGTGCCCGTAAACAAAAATAAGCTTCTGCTGATAGGTGTTTATTGCATGAACAACTTCGTCGAAGATTAGGTATTGTTCAGGGTTGAGTCTTCCCACCAATAATGTACTTTCAGACCTTAGGAGGTCTCTGTCGTAGCATCGCTCTTCCATTATTGCCCTGTTTGTCAATATTTTAAGGAACTCTGGTGAAGGTAATTCCATTCCAAAGTCTGTGACAGATCTGCCATACGAATTTAGAATAGCTTCCAATTCACACATGAGACCTCCGTGTAAATCGTCTGGATTTATGTGAATGTCTCGCATGTGTAGCATGCCCGAAAGTATTAGAGGAATATCTTCGGACATACTATCTGCATGTGATTGAAGCAATGCTACAGGTCTTGATACCTCGCAAAATATGAGCATCTGGCAAAAAAGAGTGCGTATCTCCGATGCAGATGCTGACAAAGAAGCTTCTTGTAAAGCTATGTTCCATTCTTGATCATTTCCTAAAAGGCCGAGTGCTTCGCATGCACCTCTGTATGTAGCGTGCAAATGGTTGTCAATTGTTCGGATATGGCGGAATGATGTAGAACCTTTTTGATGGCAGAGTAGTATCCTCAGGTAGAATACATCGCCCGAGCTTGGGTGGATGTATGCTAGCCTGCCAATAGAATGTGCACCCACTTTTCGCCTCCGTTGCCAATATTTTCCGTCTTGGTACCATACAAATTCTTTTGGGAAATTAAGATATGTCAAATGGCGGCCGTCTGTATTGTAGGTGTTGTACTTGAACCATTCAGTGAGCGTTGTTCTTTTGTTATATTCGTTGTCGACCACTGATTGCAAGGACTGATTTGCTCTGAAGATAATGCGTTGCATATTTTCGAGGTGCACCGCAAGTATCTGAACAGGCGGATCTCTGCTGTGCAGAGTGAACCCTAAAATCCTCCAACACGCTTCATGTGGGCCAATAAATCTCGAATCCTGGAAGTTCTTGATTTCGTCAACATGTATTGCATTATGACTTGCACTTGGTTCTGTCTCTCCAATTCTGCGCGTAATTTGAGTAACAATTCGATCAGTACCTTTGGAGATGTATTTAAATAGATATTTTATGAGCATTGTCCATTCGCAATATTCCACGTTAATATGTGCATAGAAGCGCATACATAACGTACGGTTATGAGGGACAACATAGCCATTGTCAAGTTCAACGTTTTGTTTAATGGTTGCTCTCCCATTGTCTCTTCTTCGATAATGGACAAACCTTTCTTGTCAATAAATGTTTCAGAGCAAAATGGCTTAGGAAACATTTTTGTGCATTCATCTCCGCGCTTCATACATGGTGCTGATTTGTTGAGTGCACCACATGGACCATGCATCATAAACTCTGAAATAACTCTATAGCCTTCGGGATCAGTCGCTGGGTCCGGTAATTCTGCAGAGACATAGGTGTCTATATCTGCATTTCTTTGGACACGCGAACTCTGCTTTACCCATAACAACAAATGACAATGTGGTAAACCTCTTTTTTGGAACTCGACTGTGTACAAAACTGCATTGGACAAAAATTTAGTCAGGCATCGGAACTATGTGGTTAGTTGGAAAAGGTATATAACTATGTAACAGAAACGGTACCTGCTTCTACACAACCAAAAGGGCGAGTATCTCGTAAGAATTTGATCAGGTCACGTATCTTTCTTTCAAACACGCGGTCAACGACATCAGGTCTGTCTGCGGTGGTTATGCGTGGGAATTGCTCCATGTATTCTTCAATTTCTGGCCATTTTACGTTGCATGTAAACGTAATAAAGAAAGACGGGTTACCGTGTTCACGGCATATAGCCAGGGCATCAAGATAATGGCTATACATATATCTTGGTCCCCCGGTAAAGGATGAAGGAAGTATTATTCTAGAACCCGCATCTGAACCTTGACGGTCACCCCGTGAAATGGCGTCATACAAACCTGCCATGTAGTCATTCCTTATGTCGTTCTGTTTTTGCCTAATGTAGTCCAGCCTGGATTGTTCAACACTGCAGTATGCTGTGACAACATACTGCTGGAATAACCGCCCACTCCTTGTTAGCAAACTGTAGTGCCCTAAACGGTCGTATAGCGTGATTCATGCGGGCTCCGCCTATCTCTTGAGTAAACTACCTCGTATCAATCGAGCATCTTGGTTCTCTCAGCCGAGCGCCTCGATCACCTGTGTGCGCAACACTGGCATCCGTAGTCCTCATCGTAAGTAGCTTGAACTTTCTTTGTGCGCCTAATATTGTCTTCGAGTGCCTTCTCACCGACACGATTGATACATAAGCTCTCGAGAGCACTTGGGAAACACTGCATTATGTGAACATAATGGAACCGAATTTGAATTTTATGTTCTTCACTATCCACCTTGCTCACTTATGTATCTTTTGGACCAGCTTACCTTGAACTGTGGGCACATTCTGTAATCGCATGCGGATCCGTGGCCTGAATGACAACCTATTCATATTCTTCTCACTTCTGCTCACTCGTTATTGTTTCTGGACATTTTCCGCACAATACTATTACAAATAGTACCCAACAATACAGATATTCACCTGATTGATACGATTTAGTGGCAAAATGCATATACAAAGTAACCAAAAACACATGCGTTAACAAACCACAAACTGACATTCAGCTGCTCTTCCAAAACATGTTTAGGCGCTTAGCCGCCGATCTATACATCAAACATCCACACACATTAACTTTTGCGTCGCTCTCCAATAAGATCTAGACAGTTCAATTGACTATCTTCATCTACAGTGGTACCATTTTTTTTTTTTTCTCTGGCTTGTTTCTAAATTAGCTGGACCAGCTGGTAATGCTCCATCAGAAAGTGTATCAAACCTTGAACGATGTCTCTACGGAGTCCTTCACCGTTTCTGTGCATGTTTTCCAGCCGATTATCGACTTCAGTATCTGTATCGAAGATGTAAAGCTGCAAGAACTTTGGCCTTTTTCCTTGCTCCGGATACATACCTCCTATCCAATGGTAAATCTGGCCTGATATTTTGAAGACATAAGGACCGCGTCCTCTATTAACGGAGTGATCGATCTCAGCGCCTAGAGATGTCATAGCAAACATCTGATTATAGGCTCTAATGTTTTCCATGAAGTGCGGGTCATCGAAAAGTTGCTTTATGTATTCTGGGTAGTCAGTGTGCGTAGGCAACTGCACTTGTCCTTTGTTGCAGCATCTGTGATGGCTTGGGCGCAGACGCGAGCTATCTGCAGCCCTTTCATCGCACCAGAAAAGAGCATTGCAATGATTGCATACTCGGTCACAACTGCCCATAGATATGTACGTCGATGGAGGACCTGCATTTAGGAACTGGAATTATTAAAACGGCGAAGAAAAGAAATTCAGGATTTGACCTGTAAAGAACATAGACGATGCAAACCTTGATTAACAGCTTGTGCTGGGGTTGATGCGCCATGTGCACGTCGGGGTGGATTCGTTGTTGAGGAACCTGTAATAACATTTGCTCAGGATTTAGGCGATGAGTACATAAGACATAAGTAATTTGAGCAATGGATTTAGAAACATCACAAATCAAAGAATAAAGAAACAGACCTCGTCGTTGTTGCCTACGCTTATCACCTCTGGTATGGCGAGGTCGCAAGTTTGGTGTTGAAAGAGGTAAATGCACTGCCCAATAAGTGTGCTAATGCCATTAATAAAGCAGAACAATCACTAATGATAACATAACGTAAAATTGAGTGAAAAGCACCAAACCTTGTGCACTACTGCCAACTATATCGGCTGATGTCGATAACGATGAAGGCATTGTCACTGCTGTAGACAAAGAAAACAGAAAATTACGGGCGCAAAACACAAAGGTAACAACCTAAAGTTTGTGACAATACAAATAAGGACACTGTATGTATGCATAATGATAGAAAAAATACCGCATGGAGGCCCGTTTAGACTGCTCAGATCAAATATCTCACTGTTTTCTATTTCGCATAAAAGCTCATCACCTGCAAAAAAAATAGACGAAGACAATGGGATGATACCTTCTAGTTTAACATGAATATAGACGGGCAAACAAAAAGTAAGAAACGCAACATACATAGGAAATCTTGTCGCGCATCATCCGACATTTCACTACAGAGTTGAGAAAGCTTTTGCTTCCCTTTATCCATTGTCACTGGAGTCATATCACAGTTTTGTTCGCTGTAAAGTTTGGACAGATTTTGCTTCCCTTTATCCACTGTCATTGGAGTCATAGGCACAGATGAACCAATGTGTAATGAATGCGTGGAAGGTTTATCTCGGACATGGCCTTCTGCCATAGTATCAGCTGCAATTACACTCCCTTTTGTCAAAGGATGGCCTGCAGTAACAACATTGATAAGTAAGTTTTGACGGTGAATATTCGTGAAATAATGGCTCACATTAAAGGAACAAAAAAAAACAAAGAAAAAAAAAGAGAAAACAAAAATCAGCTCACGTACATGTTTTTTTTGCTGCCGAGGGAGTGAGTGGCATAGGAAGAGCATGTTCGTTGAAATCAACGACATCTGTTTCATGGCTAAAAGGGACGGTTTGAGCCAATGTTTTCTGCCTTTTCTCTCTAGCAACCTCCACTAATCGATAATCCTGTGCTGCCTTCCGTTTCCGTATGGTGTTAAGGTCTACGGTATCAACCGGGTGGTTTAAACTTTGACTGTTTAAATTAACCCGAACATCGTTTTTGGGGGTTGCAGGTGTAATGTATTCAGAATTACACGGCCTTTTACCACTGGTAGGTGACCATTCCTTGGGTCCATGCACATGGGTTATTGGCCTCTTTCCTGGTGCAGCCAAATCTTTGGCCTGAAGGATTGCGGAATCTGTCGGCGTATCTATACATTCTAAAGACCTAACAGAAGGAACCCTACGCCTAGCTTTTTCTTTAGTACGCATAGCAGCGATAATGAAAGACAAAATAAGCAATGCAAAAGAAACGATGCAACGTGCAAATGAGTCAATCAAACATGGGCTTTCATAGTAGGCATAGACAAACAAATCTGGAATAACAGCATGCTAGGCAAAAAAAAAAATGGATGGAACATGGGAAAAGTAAAATAAGCATGTCATACAACCATGTTTTATTTGCATGAGGCCTATGCAACTAAAATATGTCTGCAAGTAAACCAAACCCAATCATCCAAAGCAAAAGTAACTGCATGGTAACAACCATAAAACAACAAACCATGGGACTAAGGATTGTAATGTACCTTTGCATGAAATATGTAGGTGTTCCTTGCCTGCACATTCAAAAGGAAAGCTATAAAAAACACAGGCAAACGAAACCTGCATACTAAAACACAGAAACAAAGCATGCAACATCTTATAGAAAGCTTACTGCTAATTTTTTTCTGTGTTTTTTACGGGAATTTTTTTTTTGAGCTCACCAGATCTGGTCTTCTTCTCTGCTTGCAGTCTTTGTCTACAGGATGAAAGTGGACATTGTATAATACAAAAGTGCCACATAGAAACTTCTATACCATCCCTTGCACGTGGATCTTGTACCATGAATGAAATATTGACCATTGGATGGAAAAAGTTGTTGTAAAAGTATAAAATAGCCAATAGATTATCCACACGTTTGCATGTTTTAAGGATTTACTTTTATAATTATCATCACATGTCGAAAAAAACCGTCCCTTTTCTTATACTTTTCTATATATTTCTTAGGCCCATAACTAAAGACTATGGTAGGGCTAATAAATTTAGCACAAATGGGCTCCAGATGTTGGGTTTTTTTTTGGCGGGAAACGTGAGGCGCAAAACGACGTCGCAAGACTTGTGGTTTAATATATATTATAATTGGTGTGTATATAATTAGTCCTAATATTTGATTTGGGAATAGATGGATGGGTGTGTTGTTATGTTAGTACGTAAGGTTGGAGAAAATATAAATTAGATCCATTGTTTGGTTCTGCATTATTGGGTTCGAATTATGGATAGGCAATTTTGGTTTCATTCCGCCTTGGTTGTGCATACTTGTTTAGTATTGGTATTGGAATTAGTATTAGAGTTGGTATTTGTATTGGTGTCGGATTTTAAACTGGGAGTTGGTTTTGCACCGGTGTTGGTGATGGTGGTGCAACAGTCTTAGCTAATCCGATTAAGTCTTGAGTAGTTATGTGTTGTATTTCGACATCGTAAACTAGTTCTTGTTTTGGATTCGTATCTGTTTGGTTTTGCATTTGCATTTGGTTTCGTCTCGTTCTGCTCTAGTGTCGCTTGTCTGCATTTGGTTATGCCTGGTACTCGTTCTAGTTCGCCTAATTCTATATGTTTGGTTCTGTCTGCATGAATATGCGCTGTCTACATCTGTATGCCTTGATATGCTCTGTTTGCATATGCCTGCCTGAATCTACTCTACATCTGCTCTGTCTGCATCTACCTGCCTGAACTGCTATTTATCTACTTTTGTCTGAATCTACTTGTATGAATCTACTCTCGTTCATCTCCATAATTATGTTGCTCTGCTATAATTTTGGTTTTGCAATGACTTTGGTCCGTCTATTCAGACTTGACTATTGTTGTCTTATTACAGTTTGGATTGCATCGGATTGAGACTCCGTCAAGCACCGAGTTTGCACTCTGGGACACTCCCCTTTTTGTTTGTATTTCAGTTTTAGTTTATTTTATGTTTGGCAAACTCTCATTGTTTACCTCTGCAGCATTGCAAATTTGAGAGAGGATGCTAGATAATAAAGGCCTATAGGCCCGGCCCGTTGGTTCAGGTCCGTTTAGCATTTAGGGTTAAGGTTTGTTTAGTTTCTTTTTATTGTTACGTAACTTCAATTGTTCATTTTTTGGGTAAAGGGGTTAACCCCGGTAAAATAACTTCAGTTGTTCATTGAATCTGATTAATATAAGTTTCAGTATTCCTCTGATTCCTACAGGTATCACATTTTCTAATTCTTAATGGATGATGGGTATACAACGAAAACATTATCTATAACCGCTGTCGTCATTCATCACTGCCAGTTACTCATGCTTCATATTTGGCAAAGCATATCTTCCGTGAATCAGCATTTGTGGCGATAATCGTTGCTAAAATCTCCATCGAAATCGTTGTTGTCCACTTCAACTTCCCTTTTCAGGTGTGTTTGTGTCTGTAAGCTTTGTAACTGTTGTTGCCATCTTCATCCAAGTGTGTAGAGCGTTTATCATTGGGTTTGTTGTTGGTTTGGAGTGTTGTTTGGCATGAGTTTTTTTATTTGGTTTTCTAGTTTTGCGGTTGGTTTGGGGTGTTGTTTGGCATGGGTTTTTCGATTTGGTTTTCTAGTTTTGCGGCCTTTTATGTTGGTTGTATAGTTTGTTGTAGGTTGTGATTCTATACGTGTAGGATTGTAGATTCTATCTTATTAGGTAGTAGCGTTTAATTTTGTTAAACCTACATACCCATTTGTGTATCTCACTACGATGGTAACTGGAATTTGCTATTATTTTTTCTTAGAAAAAGTCAATATATTGAACCACACAAAAAATTGATACAAACAAACGGCATTCCTATTCTCCAAACAAGACGATTAATAAGAAAGAAACCCGAACAAGAAAACACAAAAACAATTGCCAACAATATTTAGGTAAGAATTACAAAAGAAAACCAAACCAAACCAAACATCATTACAACAAGAAACGACCTTTGGTCACGGCGACCTTTTAGCAATGACGCTTGTTGTCGCTAAAGGTGCCATGAGGCCCACATGTTCAACACTGGTTTTGTTATGAGTTTGACCGAAGGGACTCACACTTTTACCGACGACACATATTGTCGCTAAAAGTATAGATTAAATAAGGGGGCGTTTCTTTTTTTTCTTAGCTAAGGGACCATGTGGGTCCTATGTGGGCCCATGTTTGTTAATGCCTCTATATGGGGAGAGGGACATATTTTATGGCTTGTGGATATTAGAAGGATTAGTGGAAATTTGTGGGCTCCACATAAAAAAAACATTATTAAATGCTTGTGTGGACCTATGTGGTCCCTATCCCTTAGCTAATAGAAAAAAGAAACACACCCTTAGGGGTAGGGATGGCAACGGGTCTGGTTCGGGGCAGGTTTTAGTGTACCCGTACCCGTACCCATTTATAATATCCATACCCGTATCCGCCCCATTACCCGCCGGGTACCCGATTAATATTATCCATCGGTTTTTCGGGTTTCCCCGCGGGTTTCGGTTATCCCCAATTGAATATTATATGGACAAAATGACGGTATTAATATTAAGTCACACTAAAATCCACCGAAAAAACAAAGAAAAACACCATAATAAATTCATTTTTTTTAAGTTAAAGAATATGAATATCGTATCAAACGATTTAAAGCTTTTGAATTATTCATGTATGAAATAAAATATGTTATGTAATAGAGATACGTATATAAAAAATATATAATGGAAGAAATTATATGTAATATATATATATATCTATNTCAATACCCAAACCCGCATCCAAACCCGCCAACCCGCCCCCGAACCCGACCCAACCGGTTCGGGTTTCGGTTTTCCCCGTCGGTTTCGGGTGCTTTTGCCATCCCTACTTAGGGGGCGTTTGGTTGGGGAATTTGAAATTCTGGAATTTTAAATTCTAGAAATTTTAAATTCTAGAGAATTTAAAATTTCGGAATTTAAAATATCTTCGCATGTTTGGTTGACAGAAATTTACAAATATTTTTTTTTTCTTTTTTAATATAAATTTCCTAAATATTCTATTTAAAAGTTTATAAAAAAAATTACAAAAAAATTATAAAAAATTTATAATTTTTTTTAATAAAAATTGTATAAAAAAAAGTTTATAAAAAATTTTATTAAAAGTTTATAAAAAAAATTATAAAAAGAAGTTTATAAAAAAAGTTTATAAAAGTTTATAAAATAAAGTTTATAAAAATTTTATAAAAAGTTTATAAAAAATTTATAATAAAAAGTTTATAATAAGTTTATAAAAAAAATCATAAATATTCTATTTAAAAGTTTATAAAAACAATAAGAAAAAAGTTTATAAAAAAAAATTCCAAGTAAATGAAAATTCTTCACTTTGTGAAGCCATTTAATTTCCCCCATTTTGGCAATTAATGAAATTCTAAATTCCTCCATTTGTGTTACCAAACACATTATTTTAGGGAAATTAAAATGTAAATGCAATGAATTCCCCCAATATACCCCAACCAAACGGCACCTTAAGTGATAGTTCTTTTGATATTAAATGATAGTTTTTACTAAAAATGTAATCTAGCCCGCCAAAATCTTTGGCAACGACATGTATCATCGCTAAAAGTGTATATGAATTTAATAATATTTTTTTTAAGATTAAATAATTTTTTTATTATAAAATAATATAAAAGGGATTAAATAATATTTTTTAATTGATTTATACCTTTAGTGACTACACATGTCGTCGCTAAAGTATATATCAATTAAATATTATTTTAAAGTTTATATATAATTGCTTAAATTAATTTAGAAAATATATAAATTAGTTTATTAAAAAAGTAATATTTTAATAAATTTTAAAAATTATTAGGAAGAGTTTAAGTTGTAAATGTAGTTTATTATTATTATTATTATTATTATTATTATTATTATTATTTATTTTTTTATTTATTGGATAATCATGGTTTCCAACTGATGACGTACACTTCGAACAGCTCGAAGGGCTCCCAAATAACGCATCCTCATCAGCAACCTTTACCGGACCTAACACCGACAAATACACACCCTATGGTTACGCGTGCTAAAGATGGCATCTCAAAGCTTGTCTACCGTTCGTCTCTTAACACTAATACCGCTTCACCTATTCTCGGTCTCATGTTCATGCTCTTCGTGACCCTCATTGGCAAAATACTATGTTAGACGAATATAATGCTTTAATTACTAATGGAACGTGGGTAGTTGTGCCTCGTCCTGCTAATGTCAATATTGTTCATTCTATGTGGCTTTTTAGACATAAATTTAATGCGGATGGTTCTCTTAGTCGGTACAAAGCTCGCCTTGTAGCGAATGGACGTAGTCGGCAGTTGGGTATTAATTATGACGAGAGCTTTAGCCTGGTTGTCAAACTAGCCACTATACGCACTGTTTTGAGTCTTGTTTCTAGGAATTTGCATATTTATCAGCTGGATGTAAAGAATGCGTTTCTTAATGGTCATTTATTGGAGACCGATTATATGCATCAACTACCTCGTTTTGTGGACCCTCATCATCCTGATTATGTTTGTCACTTGCAGCGTTCTCATTATGGGCTTAAACAACCCCTCGTGCATGGTTTCAACGCGCTTCTTATGCTATATGAGTTGGTTTCCAGCACAACAAAACTGACTCATCATTGTTTATCTTTCATCGCGGGACCGATATTGCATACTTGCTTTTTTATGTTGTTGATATTATCCTTACTGCTTATTCTACACCTTTTCTTCAGAAAGTTATCTCCTCGCTCAGGGTCGTCCCAAGGATTTTAAGGGCCCTGTGGGATTTTGAAAATATGGGCCTCTTGCACAACATGAAATAATCAAATATCAAATAGTTATAATAAAAAAAGTAAACATACAACAGTTATAATATGTACGACAAAAACTACAATTTAAGATCTAGTCAAAGCGGGATATGAGTATAGTATAAGGTAAGTATAAAACATAAACATAATCGTGTATAACAAATCTATATTGATTACATTAATATTATTGGGCCACATTATTTTTTTTTATAGAGAATGTATAAGAAAGTTCTTATAGAAAACTGACTCAACTGATTGTAACAAATTTCTTAAAGTTGGGCTAAAAGTGTAGATTTTTTAAACCTATTTGTTCTTATCTAGGAATAAAAATAAAAACCTGGATAAAAATGTGAAAGTCTATAAACCTTAGGGTTCAAAATGAATATTACTTAAGATTACCATCTTCCTCAACCGAAGGCGTTTTTTTTTCCTTCTTCTTCTCTTCTCCCTCCTCCTCCTCCAAAAAAGCTTGTACTAATCTTTGATATAACCTCATTTAAACCTAAAAATACATTGTCATTAAATTTACGTTAAACCCTGTATTAATCAATCCTGCATTTTGTAACATCGGAGGCCCCAAAAATCCAGAGCCCTGTGCGGTTGTGTACTCTACACACCCTCACGGCCTATCCTCGCTTTATGGAGAATTTCTATGACTAACCTAGGATCTCTTATTCATTTTCTTGGTGTGTCTGCTAATTAAACGTTCTTCTACAAGTTTAGTTTTATGTCAGACTACTTAAGCTAAGGAGCTTCTTAAGCGTGCTCATATGCAGAAGTGTAATCCTTGTTCGACTCCTACTGACGCTGATTCTAAGCTTGACCTTGATAGTGACCTAGTTTCTGATCCTACTTTGTATCGCAGCTTGGCTGGTGCGCTTCAATATCTTACATTTACACGACCTGATTAGTCATATGATGTTTAGCAGGTTTACCTTTATATGCATGATCCTCGGGAGCCATATTTTTCTGCTCTCAAGTGTATTCTTCGGTATGTTCGAGGTACTCTTTATTATGTTTATACCAGCATGTTTCTAGTGATGCTCAACTAACTGATTACACAGATGCTGACTGGGCTGGTTTCCATGTCACTCGACGTTCCAAATCTGGCTATTGTATTTTCCTTGGGGATAAGTTTCTTTCTTGGTCTGCTAAGCGCCAGACGACGTTATCTAGATTGAGTATCGAGGATGAATTTTGAGGCGTTCCCAATGTTGTTGCCGAAACCGCTTGGATTCGTAACCTTTTGTGTGAGTTGCATGCACCCTTACTGCTACTTTTATTTATTGTGATAATGTCAGTGATGTGTATCTCTCCAACAATCCGGTTCAACATCAATGCACCAAACATATAGAGCTTGATATTCATTTTGTTCTTGATTTTGTGGCAAAGAGTCTTATTCGCGTAATGCATGTTCCATCCAGATTTCAATATGCATATATTTTTACCAAAGGTCTTTCTAGTGCTTTGTTTCAAGATTTTCACTCCAGTTTAAACGTCCGAAGGCCTCCCACTCCAACTGCAGGAGTGTGTTAGCCTAACATATTATTGTGGTCCAAGTTTAATTGTTTTGGGATTAGCCTATGTGTTAGCTTATTTATCAAGCACTTTTGCATTATCTAATATAATGAACTATACATATGGGTCATTCACGCTTGAGCAACAGACCATATGTATCTTTGGAAAACAAGGTGGTGTTTGCTTTGTGGGTTTTAATATTTTGAAATATGATGTGACTGAAAGAAGTTGTTTGTTAGGATACAATAGGGATAGGATTTGACTTTAAAACTCCTGAACTCCACCATATACAAAACCCACCCTCACATACGTCATTTCTGACACAGCTGACAAAAAGTTAATTTTTTAATATTTTCTTTGTTAAATTTAATTGGGCCACATCTAATCACTATACTATTTCAACATAGTTTATAATTAATTTAATATTAAATTCATAATATAATTTTATAAAATAATACTTTATCAATTTTTATAATATATTTTCTTTTTCCTATATTAACCCGTTTGGTTTGTAGATAGATTTAGGATTATGATTTGAATTTGAATTAATATTTGTATTTGGATTTAATGCATGAGAAAAAAAATATTTATATAATTTATTTACAAAAAAACTTTGTTTAAATATTAAAAAAGAAGAAAAGGGCCCACCAATACATATTTGTGTGGATATAAAGGAATATAGAAAACAAATATATAAGAAACAAAGGTAAAAAAGTAAGATGAAAATAGTCACCGACAAAAGTAGGCTTGGTTGTCTGATTTTCTCTATACCTTCAATGTGGGGTTCAACCCCTTTTTTAGACCCATGTTTACCAAACAAATAACAAGTGTCACATCAAATTCTAACCCAATGTAAACCCAATGTAAAGTAGGCAACCAATCGCACCCTAAATCCAAATCCAAATCCCAACTCGAAATCTAATTCTAAATCTAAATCCAAATCCAAATCCTAAACCCATTTACAAACGGACCCTAATATGTGTTAGATTTATATGAAGTCTCTTGTTAGGAAATACTAATATGTGTTAGATTTACAAACGGACCCTAATATGTGTTAGATTTATACAATGAATTTGGGACCATATGCTCAAAGTCAATCCTGTTTGCCTGTTTGGGTTAGCCTAAAGGCATTCATAACATAACTTGATAGTGTGTCCGCGTTTGATTAATGCAATCTGTTTAATAACATTGAAAATTTGATTTTTTTTTTCTTTTTATATATTTGAACAAATCCTTTTCAACTTGCATTTAAACTTATCATGTATGGAGTTAGTTGAGGTGTCCAGATAATAAAAGGTTATTAAAAGACATAATAGATTAATAGTTATAATAATATATTTTTTCAGTCTTTATAGAGTAAATAAAGTGTGGGGTGGTTAGGATGTCCCTTTGCTTGACATCAGATAGTATATGTTATAGTTAACGCTTTGGCCTTGGGGCATCTGAAAAATGTATAATTTCGGCAGTTACCATGTCTCTTTAGTTCGTCATAGACATGTAATACCTTGTGATTGGCAAGTCAGCTATGTGCATGTTTGGTGATATGTCCTGATTATGTAATTAATGATAACATGTTTTTGATAATCATAAAATAAAATAGTCTGATTGAAGCTTTCAATGACAACCGTTTCATATTACATGTTGACACACAATGCAAATATTTAAGGGATAATTACTAATATGGTCAAGTTGCCCAAAGTTTGAGGATTTTTGATCTAAAAAAAAAATTCCGCCTTTGGCCAGTTGCCAATGGCAACTTTTTAAGGCGGGACACGTGTCGCGCCCATGGGACAACAAGTGTCCAAGTTGCCCAAAATTTGAAAAAGTTTCCTTGGGCAACTGCTACTTGTCGGCCAAAAAAATCGACACGTGTCCCGACCTAAAAAGTTGCCCTGGGCAACTGGCCAAAGTTTTTTTTTGAGGTCAAAAATCCCCAAACTTTGGGCAACTTGGCCATATTAATAATTATCCCAATATTTAATCTTTATTTTTGTGAAATATTTCATTCTCATCGCGATGGAATGATTTATTTTACATAACAATTAACGGTTTGTAAAATATCTAATTAAGAAAAAAAAAAAAGAAAAGAAAAAAGCGAGAGTTGTTTTTTTTTTTTNAGAGAGAGAGTTGACTTTAATTAGGCATTAGAGTGGAAGGTGTAGTTACTCATTTGGGGCCCACGGGTGCCACATCATCTTAAACCCTCTTCACAACTAAGGGCCCGTTTGGTTTGTAGGTGGGTTTAGAATTGGATTTGGAATAGGGAATGGTTTGAAAGATTTGGGAAAGGTTTGAAAAAAAGTAAGAGAGAGAGAAAAAATATTATTATATATAATTTATTAAATTTTGTAATGAAAAATATTATTATTAAAAATAAATGTAGAGATAGATGAGAGTATAATGGTAGATGGGACCCACTAAAATATGAATACTTATCAAAACCTACCTATTTAGTAATCTTTCAATCTATCATTACTCAATCCATTCCTCATTACAAAAAATACAACCAAACAATTGTTTTAGGTCACATCAATTCAAAACTCATACCACACCCTCAAACCAAACGGGCCCTAACTCTCCTCATCAACAACTAACCTCAACTTACTCATTTGAGGCTCACTATTTACAATTTTTATTCTTTTACTAAACTAAATTTATTTCATTAATAATTAAAATAAAATATAACACAATAAATAGTACACACAATTAAAAATAACGTAACAAAAAAAAAAAAAAAAAAAAAAAAAACGATACGAACTAAAACACATCAACTTATAACGAAACTAATTATTCCTATTCCGTTGAATTTCTTCCCATTGATGTTGGCAACAATCGTTGAAGCATTGCGTGTGTGCATTTCATAATCACACTAAAACTCATTTACACCCGCAGCATTGGGTCGGACTCTAAAGAAATCAAAATGCGAAGGAAGAGGATGATGAGTTTCAATATACGTTTCAATACTTTGGACTATTTCTAAAAATAGTTTACGGCTCATACGATAACGACGCCTAAAATTTTCTTCCATATATTTTGGTTGGTCACCAAAATAGTCGGCAATTAGACGTGCTTCAGCAACTTCACATTCACAGCGGATGTATCTACGGCGTTGTGAAGGACCGGCTTCTTCATTTTGCAACGATTGCTCGTATTCAAATTCTTGGAGAATCATCTCTAGCTCCGTTATCTCTTCAAAAACACTTGAATAAGATTCTTCACTCATGTTTCTTGCTTTTAATGTGTGCATGTATTTGAAATATAAGTTGTGTAACTTTGATTGAAATGTGTAAAATATGTGTGATATTTATAGTGTTAGTAATAAGTTAGTTTTTTAAAAAGAAAGAAAGAAAGAAAGAAAGAAAAAAAGTTTAAATTAAAACGTTATGCAACGTTCACAAAATAAAAAAGCTGACAAACAAGTACAAGGCATTTGCTCGTCGTGCAGACGAGTAGCACTTAACTGGCGAAGAGGGGGGGGGGGGGTGCAGCGGCGAAGGGAAGTGAGCTGCCACGTAGGAGTGGCGAGCTCACACGAGTAACTGCACCTTCCGCTCTTACTTAGATGTTGTCAGTTTAACCACTTCCAAGCAATGGCATATAGTGGAGTGCAACATGTTTGATATATTCGTCCTTCTGACAATTTGATCTTTTAGTAGTTGCTTTTCAACTTGTAAATAGTAAGGAATTAAGACGGTGTTTGGCAATATCACATAGAAAATAGGTGTTTGGCAATAACACAGCGACGAACCACCTATTTTTTATGTGAAACCCTTCTAAACACCCTTCGAAAATATACCAAACTTTTTTAGACTAGTGGTCATGATGGCAAGCAAAAGGCGCCCTCATATGTTTGTTCACCTACTATGGCTTTATTATTATCACACGGTATTGCATGCCTATCTCTATATCACTATATGGTGACAATAACGAATAAGGACTCTTTTCGTGGTGAGTAGATGCCTTAATTCAAGGGTGGGGGTTTATAAAAATGGGAAAATATACGGATTACCACACATAGGATTACTTTAACAACAGTCTCATGGATTTCTGGTACCTCAAACTCCATGAGATCATAAAGAATAGATCAGATTATAACTTTGGGTCATATAGTTACCTACTGACCATGTTAATGCACCTGGACATATGTTTGAGAATTACTACCAATCAAGCTTTGATAATAGATAACAATTTTCTTTTCTATTCTCCGTTTACATTATTGAAAAAGGTAACAGCATTTTAACACCAAACCATCACGTAATTTTTGTGGAAAGGTGGTCCTCGATTTAATTTGCTATAATCTGTTATCTAAAATGAAGGGTGAAAGAACACAATCCTTGTTAAACAGGTGAAACAGGGGACGTGTAGTAAACCGAGAGCAACAAAAATTCGACATTATGAAGAGATGGGAACTCATCATTCAGGAAATTCATACCAAGCAATCACATATGCAAAGTTGGGGCCAGATCCCAAAGTCAACCATTGTGTATCTCATCCTAGATGATGTCATCACATTATTGCATAACGATGTTTAATAATTGTGGATAATATTAACTATTATTATTGCATCTAAAATCAACCCATTCAAAGTAAATCGAAATCGATCATGTTTTTTAAAAGTCTTCACATGGCATCAAATGTTACAACAATATTCAACTATATAATTTGAGTTAGATCTAAATGAATATCTTGTTAGAAAACAAGATTTTATCCAGCGAAGTTCGACCCCGACGCTCAAAGTCAACACTTTGTGTGGTTCAGCGTAGACGCCTTTATTAAACAACTACTTTGTAAACTAATTATCACATAATATTAACTAGCGGCAGTGGTGTATCGTTTTCAACAAAATGTTGCGGCAGCGGTGTATAGTTTTCGACAAAATAGGGCTAGCGGCAGTGTTGATTTGTGTGTTTTTTCCCTTGTTGTGTATATATGTTTCGTTCAACGATAAAAGTCGCACCCTCATGTCGACTATGTTAAATTTTATAATTATAACTAGGGTAAAGTCCATAAATTAGCGACGTACTTTCTCAACTTTACATAGTTAGGTAACGAACTTTTTTTATTACCAATTTAGTATGTGAAACTTGCTAATTTTCGACAATATAGTTATTACACAAGGGTATTTTAGTAAACAGCAGGTCAAAATGACTATATCGTCACATAAATTTGCATCGTTAGTCCTTTTTACTAACGGTCGTTAGTAAATAACTTAAAATTTGCATCGCTAGTCCTTTTTACTAACGGCTGTTAGTAAATAACTTAAAATTTGCATCGTTAGTCCTTTGCCTTTTTTCGTTTCGTTTTGTACGTTTTCGGT
>LBNU01025745.1:16350-51039 GCA_014162995.1 Artemisia annua | reverse complement strand
GTGTGTGTGTGTGTAAATGAGAAAATGAGAAAAGAAATATTAATAGGGGTATTTATATTATAAAAGTTTTAGTGTAGGTATGGAAGTATTAAAAGTTTATGGTAGGAAATGAAAGTAAACTCAAGGGGCCTCATTGTCAATGTTCCAAACTTCTCGCGTAAACGGTTCGGGGCTCAAACGTCATAGCAAACGGACTCGAAAATTTACGAAACTTGCGCCATTGTTCACGAAATAATTTTTCCAATAAAATCAAGCATAAACTTCAGAGTTTTTCTCAAACTCAAAATAAATCAAATAATTTGGCAAATGCAATACAATTCGAGTTTTCTAGGTTGTGCTGAGTCAATCAAGGAATAAATTCTCGTTTCCAATATATCTCACGCTTCTCAAGCCCAATTTAACATGCATTAAAAGTTTAAAAGTATCTCAGGTACAAAAATAGAAGTTTGGCTAGAATTAGGTTTTAGGAAAAGTACCAGGTGTTACAGATGACAATAACTTACTGACTGTCGTTGATCTTCTCCACAAATCAAAAACATTTTTGAAGGAATAATGTGCATTCGTAATCCAAGTTATTCTAGATTTTTCTTTTGTAATCAATAAATATAAAGGGGATTCAAGGCTTCCTCAAAATTCACACATGCAACCCTAAAAGCTCTCCCCCTCTCCCCTTGTTGTTCGACGGTCGACACCCCAAACCCAAAGGGTTTTCCAACCCTTTGATCGACCTAAGTGGATCGATCTAAGGGTTTCCCAAACCCTTGATCGATTGTGGTTGTTCCCGAAGAACAAATGCGTGTCGAGCTTGAACCATCTAGCAAATCCAAACGTGATCAGTATCGGTGGATACATACACCTTATTTGTACGGGTATTCTAAAGATAGATCATGCCGAGCAAGTCAAACATACACACTCTCTCACTATCACTGTAGTTAGATTAATTTTTTATTGTAACACATGTATAGGTCCGTTGGTAGGGTTTAGTGTTAATTTTATTCCACATATCACTTATATAATATTATTTACCAGTAATGAGTAAACGTAACCCTACAATTCTGAACTAAGGGTATGTTTGTTATCTAGGTTTGGCAAGGTATTTGGAGTTGTAAGACACAAAACCTATGTTTGGTTTAAAATGTAGTCTTAGAATTAAGGCATGGTACCCATCGGCCCCACGTTTTTCAAATCCGGACCATAGTGAGAAGCTTTCTCTCTCTCGGCCTCTTTCTCTTTCTTTCCACTATCTCAAAATATTATTTTTTTCAAATGTTAAATTATATACTAAATTTTAAAATAATTAATTTTATACCTAAATCAAATCCAAATCTAAATCCAAATTCCAGTCCTAAACCCGTCTACGAACCAAACGGGCCCTTAGATATTTAAGAAAAATATCTAAGTGACTACAAGATTAGGCAAGAACTTTCTTGTAAATATAAGTGAAAAGTACTCATCAAATAAAGTTAAGGAAGTACACGAGTTAGTAGAAAAGGTAAAACATTTGCAACGCTGTTTCTATACACTAGGCCAAAAATGACCTTTCGTCACACATGGTCATTTTTGAACGGTCACACGATGACATTTTTACGTGACTAAATGTACCAGCCTTAAATAAACAGCCACACTTGATCCGACTTGTGTGACCATTTCGTAAAATATTTGTCACGCATTTGTTTATATATGTGACTAGAGGGTAACTGGTAAATATTTTTCGATCATTTAGTCACTTTTAATTTGCGACGTGTGACCGATACAAATTAGCTTTAAGCATTAGTCACACTACAGATATACATATGTGACAAATATATGTCACACAATTGAAGAGTGTGACCAAAATAGATATATGGTCACATGAAGTAATTGTGTATGTGGCTAAATTATATTGTCAAGTTTGTCACACATTATTTAAACGTGACTAAGTCGTATAGTTAAATTTGTCACACATTATTTTTAAGTGACTACTAAATTTTTACCAAAAAGTCAAATTGCCCTCTCAACTTTTCACAAACCCCGCCTAAATTTTCCTAAATTTTCCCCAAAATTCAAATAGACCCACCACCCATCTTTATCTTCTTCTCAGATCTACAAGGCAAAAAAATAAAACTAAACCTCCCCTCCTCACAGATCTATCAACCCTAAATCTCTTCCACTTTTTGTTAAAATTACCAACACTCAACAAACCGACATAGAAGAATCAACCCTAAATCTTTTCGAGATATCATCCTCTTTCTCTCTTCTCTGCCTCCAACCACAAATCCCATCTGTTACACTTTTTCTCAACCACCAGTTATAGGTCTGCTCTGGCATCTGTGATTATGGGCATGGCCCCTGTTCTAGGAAAGGTAAAATAAATAAAAAGTCCTGTATTTCGGTAACTTTCTAGTCTTCATATGTTAGGTCAACCTTTAAGATTGGTTGAGCTGTTTTTGTTTCTTGTAAATTGCAGGATGCAACAATCGAGCAACTTCTTCCTATATTTCTTTCACTTTTAAAGGACGAGTTTCCAGATGTACGCCTCAATATTATTAGTAACCTAGATCAAGTGAATCAGGTACTCCTCAAGACAAGGTTAGTGTTTTCACATCCTTGTTCTTGTTTCATATTTGGAATCATGATATGATCTTTTGTACCTTTATGCGCTTATATAGCTTTAATAATTAACAAACGTGATGGAAACAAGGCTTGGTGAACGGAAAATATCTTGTTATATGTAAGGTTAAATATCTTTGCTTGTTTTTTTTGTAGGTTTACTCTATCGGGGATGCTGCTGCTAATAACTTGAAACGTCTTGCAGAGGAATTCGGTCCCAATTGGGCAATGCAGCATATTATTCAACAGGTTTGACTCGTGGTTGACTAGGAAGATATAGTATTCTAAAGTTTAGTGGAGTTATTGTTTGAAATTACTGTGTGAAATTTACGTATTGTTTTCTGGCAGGTCCTGGAGATTAAGAACCCACATTACTTGTATCGAATGACGGTTCTTCGTGCTATATCTCTATTGGCTCCCGTCATGGTCGGAAGTCACTTGTTCTAAACTGCTTCCTGTAGTCATTACTGCTTCCAAAGACAGGTAACCCGTCGAGCTAGTGCTGATTTTTCAAGGCCTGTGTTTACTGCAACAAGGTTTTACCTATGTGCAAAAAAACATAAGGTATGCTGGACTCTTTTTGTAGTATATAGATAGAAGTAGCAATTATTTAGAGACAT
The DNA here is from genome assembly GCA_014162995.1 of Artemisia annua. Classification (NCBI taxonomy): domain Eukaryota; kingdom Viridiplantae; phylum Streptophyta; class Magnoliopsida; order Asterales; family Asteraceae; genus Artemisia; species Artemisia annua. The sequence continues at coordinate 47,830 of LBNU01025745.1, read as the reverse complement.
AAGTGTAAAGTGTACTAGTTTGATTATTTTGGTTGGTTCTTTTGCTAACTAGTTTCGCTTCATTTACAGCTCAACGTTGACAAGAGTAAGTTGATTGAACTTTCTGGCTCATCCGAAGATGAGTTTTCAAGTGTAAGAGCCGACTCTAGTGTCTTGAAACATTAGTTACATGTATCTGAGTTTTCTGTTAATGTTTTACTTTGTGACAAGAGTAAGTTGCACGATTTTTTGTTTCCATGGTTAAACAACCTGATGAAATGTGTGACCTGGTATCCTTTGGCTAATATCTAGCTAATGGTAATAGTATCCTTAATTAGGCTACCCAAGTAGTTTAAAAGGCTTGTTGTGAGGACAAACTGGTATTACTATTAGATAAAAAGATTCTGAAAATTGATATTACTGTTAAAATTTGGTTGAAGGACAAATTGGACCAGGTGTTTCATAGAGGTCAAGCTTTCTTTAATTGAATTTCAAATTAGTTGAAGATTAGGTTAAGCTTTTTCTGATTTCATCTTATTCATTCTGCAAGTCCTTGGAAGATATTGATTCACACTATCCGCCTTTCACAAAAAAATAAATAAATGATTCACACTATCTGTTATCGTATGCACTGAAAGAACTAGTTGTCTATCAATCTCCTGCACTTTTCAGTATCATCAATACACGTGGATTGTATGAAGGACCGTCAAAAAATTTCATTGCATCAGTATAAATACCATGTTATTGTTAACCATCTCATCATAATGTATCTATCATGCTTTCTTTCTAACTCTTTATATATGTCACTGGCTTATGGTTGCCATTTCTATTCTGCAGCTTCTCGAAATTGCACAAGTTCCTAATGAGCATGTGAGTTCTGATTCTTTCTTTTTCCTACTAATTTTGACTGATCATAGCTCAAGCTGTGAGTGTCTCAGAGAATTTTTTTATTACAAGTGGTTGTGACAATGTCTGATTTCTGGTATTCTTGTTATGTGCAGGTCAATGAGTTTAAATCAATTGAGAAGTTCAAAATCTTTAACACCAACAACTTGTGAGTCATGCTCACTTAATTGTGAAGATGTGTAATGTTTGAAGTCATTATCACTCACACTGTTTGCATTTTAAGTGGGTTAACTTGAATGCAATTAAAAGACTTGTGCAAGCAGATGCACTTAAGATGGAGATTATCCCAAATCCAAAGGTACTTTCATCATCTTATCACAATACATTCAAAGACCATAATACCCCATTGGCATATTTCACTTATGTGTAAAATTTGGTTTACAGGAAGTCAATGGAGTTAAAGTTCTTCAGCTAGAAACAGCTGCTGGTGAAGGCATGCCAGGTATGTGTGCTACGGTGCTACCCATCTTTTGCTATGACCGTCTCTTATCTTGAATATAAATACCCCTTTGCTTCCTTTAAATGGTCAAATCATCCAACTGTAATCCTGATAGATTAAATGTTTTCATTATCATTGATCACTTTTCGTTACTTTTGAAGCACTTCTTTCTATTTTCGTGATTTTTTCATGGCAGATAGCAGGAAATCATCCTGAAAATTGTAGGCTGCTAAGAACAGATACATGCAATGAGTACAAGATACATGCAGCCAAAGTATAGCTCTTTATTACTAGCTTATGGAAATTCTAATTTAGCAAAGCATTGTACAGAATTGTTACAAGATGAGCTAAGCTCATTTTTGTTTTGTGATTACAAGATGAGCTAAGCTCATTTTTGTTTTGTGATGCTGCAGAAATCAGTGAATGAGAAATGTCGCAAGTTGTCAAAGCGAGTTGCGTTTTACACTGTGGATTGTAGGGACTCTTGTGGTGAAATATTTGTTGATTTGCAGAAGTATTCTTATGCCCAGGTGAATATCTGAGCTAATTATTTCTCTTATGATGTACACACTCTTAGGTAATATTTGTTAGTTTACTTTCTGGCCGTTAATTTCCAGTCATAGGGGTCAATGGAACACGTCACCACAAGAAAGTTGTCTGTTTGAGGTTTGAACAGTTAGAGTTGAAGTACCCTTGGTGGTTGCTGGTATGTGTTAGGTCACCATATTGTAAACACAAGTATTCAAATGAAAGAAATGAGATGAGAATTAGACTTGGTCGATTAAAGACAATATGAAATGTGAAAGAGCAAGAGTTTCCTTAAGATATGAAATTAACCAACAAAATGAAATGAGATACATTGTGTCCTATATATAGGAGGAGGATAGGGCAACACTCCCTTCCTTCCTTTTCTTTCTAGAACGTGGGCTTCAAGCCCATTGGACACTTATTGGACTCGTCTTATAACCATACGAGTATTAAACTAAAACGTAACTAAAAGTAATAATTCTAGCAACCTATTACATTAATTGAAATGACCGAGACTTGACTGAATAGTTGAAAACTATGAACCTAACAATCTCCCCCTAAGGATCGGTCATGAAGATTTGTTGATGGATAGAAATTCGTCACGGTCATTGAGGTTGCTTTGAGACATCTCTTGTTCTTCAAACTTGTGAATGTTAACTTTGATAGCTTTAGATGTCTTCCAAAATGATAGTAGTAGAAGTATATCATTGTCCTTAGATCTAAGTCTTTGTTGATGTGAAAACGATAGATGATGTAGTAATCCGCCATTCGTCTCTATCCGTGTCTCCATGGGATCCGCTCCGCTCCAACATGCTCATACATCTTAATGGTTTTGTTGTCATGCATTCTTAGCTCTCATGTCTTTGAAGATTTATGATGTTGACGTTGAATCTTTTCTTGTTGAAATGTGATAAGGCGTTGAGCTTTCATCGGCATTCTGATGTATGTATGAGCACGTGGAGGTTGGTAGTCAAGACAGCATTCGTACCTGAAATAAAACAGTTAGCAATAATACGTCCGGTGCTTACAAGTGATTAACAAGATTTTTCATCATCGTAATGTGATTACTCCTCCTGTTCCTCACTCTGGCCGTTCCCAATCGGATACCCTCGAGAGGGCTTTCACTGTCGTACTGGAGTACTCCAACGATTAGGTGAGTCGATGAGATCACCCTACGACTGTAGACGTTACCGGTACTTATAGGTTTGGAATTAGAATTTGTCAACAGCATAGTGTGAAGACTCCTTCTAACCCGCGCCAAGGCCGTTCCTAACCGGATACTCCCTAAAGAGCTTACACAGGCATACATACGTACACCCACGGATAGGTGAGTCACTGGAGTTCACCCCGCGACTGAAGACCGTCCGTTCAATCATTCGAAAATTACCTAAGTAAATTTCTTATGAACGTTCAAGGCAGATTACCAAGATCTGCGAAGGACTTGATAGTTTACAATTGGCGTCCATTGATGTAGAACAACCATTGTAAGATTACAAGTGTACCTAAGAGATCTTTGATGTATCTCGAGGCTCTAGACTCAATTTGTGCATCTTATGATTTCCTATGCGGAGATTGGAGCAGGGTCTCCTCTATCAACCATCTCTATTAGAAAGTCGATAGCTCATGCGGGTTCCCCGTGAGAATGAAACAAGTATCTTTTGAGAGATACTCGAGTGGCTTAGAAGGTTAAAGTGCATGCGTCACTGGGTCCATGACGACTTTCATCTTCAATACCAGCATTGCCAGTAGCATATGAATTGAACCCGGTGTCTGCCCTAAGGTTGAGTAATTTGGAGGGCTCATTTCTTTTCACCCTTTTCATTACATTTCTTTTTAATTCTTCAACCCCTTCTTTCTCCTTTCCATTCTTTACTCCTTTTTTCGAATCATTCCTAAGGACTTCTAAATACTAACTATTGGTATTGTCCTTGGGTAGATCCCTCCGGTTTAGGCAGATCATAGGACGGTTATTCCTAACCTTAGTCACCTTATAACTCCATGACTATCCTATTGATGCCTTTCGAAACCATTCATTTGAAAATCTTCTCAAAGTGTTTGTGAATAAAACATTATATAACACATTTGAGAGTTTTGTTTTCATTTGAAATACTCCCCTCCACATGTGCTTATGAATATTTTGCGAAAACTTAACACATGCGGGAGAAGTCAGCACTTTAGAATTGATCTGCTCTTAATAGACAAGTACCCGAGGGACACGGTTACGTTGCTTAGTTAAAGGGATGCATTGTCAGTTTTTAGGTGACAACTAGCCCTAATAACTACCTTGAAGTTGTAAACATTCCATAAAGGAAGTTAGACCCGTCAAAGTACTGTCTCGAAAGAGTTTCTCGAAACGGTACTATCTACTTGGATTTCTCCTTTCGAATACTAATGGTTTGATTGTTTCGTCAATTCATGGGTTACAACTGAATCGAGCTCAAGTGAGACACAATTTACCACATCATATTTTAATCATTTTCTTCTTCTCCCCCTCAAAAATTGCATATTAAATGTTGTTTTTGTAAACGATTTTGATTAAAATATGCTTTTTGAGTCTTGTGGGGACTTATCATCAAAGACTTGAGATTTTATGAAGAACGATGTTTTTGGTACAAGTACTCCCCCTCAACTTGTGGATACTAATTGAGGTGAAATACTTGTCTTTTGAGCAGAATTTTGAAAATCTGAAAAGTTTGATTAATTCTACTCAAAAGTAAGAAGCCTTCGCTCCTTATGTTAGGATTGTAGCACTGAAGCGTACTACAGGGTCCTTTCTTTACAAAGTACGGGTTGTGCACTGAAATGTGTGCACAAGCCTTAATGATTCACAAATAAAGAGAATGAATATCAAAAAATAGTGAATGATTGTACCGAAAGCTATGTCCGAGGTGGAACTAAGGCATTGAAGTCTGTGAACTTGGAATTGGGCCTTTGGAAGGTCAGGATCAGAAATGATGGACGAACTCCGATGTAGCTTTCCAATCTCCTGATTTGCTCCCTCCGGTTGAGCCTTCCTTCAATGGCGTGAATGAAGTTCTTCACCATTCTCCGATTGCTAGAATTCCATCGTGTTTTCTCTCCTTCCTTCATCTTAAGATGATCGTCTGACAACCTTTCAACTAGACCATCACGAATCCGTTGTAGTGTGACATTACTGAACTTGTGGAGCTCATCGTACCGCATAAACCGTAGTTGATGCTTTGAGTTCAGGTAAGTGACCCCGAACTTTGGTTTGTTGAGAACCATTAGTTGAGATGCTTCATGCAGTTCTTCTACCATGAGTTCTGGTTTGGTCAAGTTGAGTGCATTCTGATAACTTTCAACACCTAACTGCAGATCCTCTACGCGTTCACGGATGATCAGTCTTCTGATGTACATGAGTAAGGAGGAGATGAAGTTGTACTGAGTAGGCTTTGGGAGACCCCTCATCCTTCCTTGAACCTTTTCTAGATACATATCTTCTATGTCATCTAGATAAAGGTGTGGAAAATCAGCTTCACAGAATTTGTATAGTTTTTCATCTAGCCTTTTGACCACAATTTCCTTCATGTAAATATAATCATGCCTTCTGTCTTCCAGGATTTCCATGATAGCAATGATTCGGTTTTTGTTCTTCACATCACCTGAGGTTCGTTCATATCTGTGAGTGTAGCCGAGCNACTGCAGATCCTCTACGCGTTCACGGATGATCAGTCTTCTGATGTACATGAGTAAGGAGGAGATGAAGTTGTACTGAGTAGGCTTTGGGAGACCCCTCATCCTTCCTTGAACCTTTTCTAGATACATATCTTCTATGTCATCTAGATAAAGGTGTGGAAAATCAGCTTCACAGAATTTGTATAGTTTTTCATCTAGCCTTTTGACCACAATTTCCTTCATGTAAATATAATCATGCCTTCTGTCTTCCAGGATTTCCATGATAGCAATGATTCGGTTTTTGTTCTTCACATCACCTGAGGTTCGTTCATATCTGTGAGTGTAGCCGAGCTTTCGTCTTTCTTTCCAATCTTGAATTCCAAATAAAGCATCTCGGTTGTATTCCACAACTGAGTTTCTGAAAATTGGAGCTGATTCTTCAATATCTGGAATTTCATAACGAGCAGCCGGTACGGAAATCCTAAGTGAAGATTTGTAGCGATCTTTTGAAGTTGTGATGTCGTGTGTGAGGTATCGCAGATCATTGTTGAAGAAGAAACGGTACGAGATTCTAGGCTTATCGGCGAAGCCTTGAAGAGGTAACGGTTTTGTCCAATCAGTGAAGTACGGTTCATTCTGCTTGCCATGTAAGTCAAGGTTGCTTTCCGGGTTGAGCCAATCAAAGGAGTCTGATAGAGCAGCAGCGATGTTTTGCATGTGGTAGTCCATCTCTACTTGATTTCCCGATCGTGCCCTGAGAAAGTCACGAGCTTCCTTGTTGATTCTTCTAAGTTCAGCCTTGGTCACTTTTTGTAGTTTTAGACCCGAAAGAATACTCTGGGCGTATTGCAAAGTGTTGCCCGGGAGTGGTTCTTCGGTTTCTGGTGGTGGATGAGCTTTGATCATTGTAGTGACCCATTCTGATTCTGGAGCCTCAGGAGCGTCTAACCATGTAAAACGTTTGGAGTGCTTCCTCTTTTTCTTTGACTTTTCAGTCTGAGGAGACGATGATGTCCCAGCTTGTGGTTCAGGAGATTCTGTTTGAATGAATTCATGCTGTGGTTCCTCCTGCTGATCATCGGTTTGAAGCTTAGATGGTTCTTCAGCTGCTGTGGGTCCAGATTTGGGAGCTGAACTTGGTGGTTTGCGGGTGGAATTCTGATGTGCTGGTGGAGGTCGTTTGGAAGATGAGGGTTCATGACTAGACTTGGATCTTTTGGGATGTGAGTCTTTGTCTGGATCTTCATCATCCCTTGGACGTTTATGTTTCCCAGCAGCTTCCTTGCAAGATGCCATTGGTATTAAGAGTTCTAGCAGAGCTGCTTCTTCTTCAGTCTTATCTGCCTTCTCTGAGAGTTTCACAGCTAGAAGAGCTTCCAAATTGTCTACTGTTAAGTCCTCAGGCACAGTAGTAGGCCTGGTTGTCTGAAGGTAGAATGGATTTGATCGAAGAAACTTTTCCACTCTGCTTCGAATTCTGTCATTCAGCCCTTCCCTGACGGGTGTGAAGAGTTTAATCAGCTTCGGAGTTATTGAGGTCACGAGGTTTTCATCCAAGTATACTTTGGTGTAGTCCTCGATCATATCACCCATGTTTGTAGTCATGTGTTCCTCAACATAAGCCTTAGTCTCTCTAAACTCTTCAACTTCTTTAGAGAGCTTTTCAACCAACGTAGACATCTTGTTCAGTTGGTTTTGAAGGTCACCCTGTAGCACTTGTGGTGATCTTCTAGACCTTGCAGTTCCCGCAGTTTTCTTAGCCCGTAAAAATGCCCTCGTCTTTCTCAGACTTGCTTTCTTCATTCTCTTAACAAATAACTTTTCTTTTGATGATGGTGGTGAGTGGTCTGATGATGATGATGAGTCTGCCGTGTCTGATTCTGAGTGAGGTGGTGATGGATCTTTTGGTGGAGAATCCTAAGGAATAGGAGGTTGTTCAGGTGTTGGAGATCTTTCCTTTGGCGGTGACTGCATTTCGGTGTCATGAAACTGATCACTTTGATCTTGGTTTTGAAATTGATCTTCCTGATTTCCTTCCACTGTCTCCTCTACAGTTTTCTCTGTCAGATCTTCTCCTCCTTGACCTTCTGATTCTAACACTGGAGAGATATTCTCTGTCTCCTGTTGTTGTACATCAGTCTCTTTGTCTCCAGCTTCTTTTATGAGTATGTCGCCCTCAGCATCTTTATCTTGTTGTACGGTTGTGATTGTTGTGTCTGTCGGGGGAATCATGGAAGAACTAGAACCGACTCCTTGAGCTTGAAGTTCAAGTTGTCGTTGATGAGCCTGTTGTTGTTCCAGGTTGAGACGAGCAGCCATTAGCATTCTCTTTTGCTCTTCTTTCTCCAGGTGTCGGGTATCGACAATGACGCTTTTAAGTTTACCCTTTTCAGCAGATGGTTCAGGTCCAGATTGTGCAGATTCTTTATCATCTTGACCAGGTTCTCTGATGACTATTCGTTTAGTTAGTAGTTGTTGTTGTTGTTCCTCAGCGAGTGATCCTAGACTTATTTGTTTAGCCAGTTTGAGTTCAGGATCAGATTGAGCAACATACCTTATTTCATAATCACTTCCTTCATCCGTGTCAGTTTCGGTTTCTTCAGAGTCAAATTCTGACCCACTTGCTTCAGATGGTGATGGTGACGGTGATGGTTCAGGTGTCGGTATCTTCTTTTTTTTTTTTTCGTTTCGGGGTTGCAGCAGGCTTAGTTTTCGGCTGTTTTGGTTTTGGAGTACTGCTGGATCTTCCAGACTTAGCACCTCTCTTGCTGCGAGTCTCCCTGATGTATCTAGGAACTTCTTCAGGTTCAGTGAATCCTACGTTCCCAGCTTGGAAGGCCTGATTGTAGATCCGGTAGTTCGAAGATGCACGAATCTTGTCAGTCAGAAGAATGTCTGGTATTCTCATGCCAACAGTCCTTGGAGTGTAGTGAATGGATTTGACAAAATCAATTGTTTCATCGTCCACAATGCTGTGCTTTGGTTCTGTACGGTCAAGCATTCTTTGGTTAAACTCTGGAGTTTTCTCGCAGAGGTGGGCAATGATCATTTTGGTGAACCTTAAGAACGGAATCATTGCTCGATTCTTTGAACGAATCTGAAAGATGATGTCGCTCATGATAGGATCAGCAAAGTCAATGTTGGTTCTGCTCATCATTCCCCAGAATACTTGAATATGTGACAGTCGGGGATGTTCATGACCACTTTTTCGACCCGCAATAGATCTGATGATGATCATGTAGAAGGTTCTCCATGGTTGAGGTAGATTCTTGATGTTGATTTTGGACAATATGATTCTGGAGGACTCTTCTGGATCATACCCAAGCTCAATCATGTAGTCGAGTAATTCAAGTTCTGTCAACATCGGTTCATACACTTCGGAAGTAGGAAGCATGAGAGCTGCCCTGAGAACATCTAGATCAACTTCATATTCCTGTTGTTCTAGAGTGACCGTGAACGATTCATCATCCAGATTGACCTTTGCAGTGTGCCAAAATTGATGAATGTAGAAGGTTGGGACTGAAGCCGACTTTGTAAGTACTACTTTGCACGGATGAGCCAACAGAATATCCTTGACGATTCGGCAGGAATCTTCAGTAATTATGAGTTTGTTGAAGTCGACACGAAAATTAGTCTTGCCCAGAGGCATATTGTAACCAGCTGGAACTACTTCACCAAGTGTCTTAAGTGGGAGGTTTGGTGCAGGTGGGTTTTCAGCTTGTTGTTGTTGTTGAGCCATTGTGAACTGAAAATGTAATGTCATAAGATCAAACNGAGTTTGAAACTTAAGACCATTTCATTTTTCATTTTGCATGCAAGTTTTATTAAGTACGTGAGATGTTGTTATAACAATGACAATTTGTGTGTAAACTTAAGAAACTACAAGCATACATACCATGTTGAGCAAGTAAAGTACATCTAAAAAGTTACACAACCATTAAACATCCACAACTTAAGTAAACACTGATCACACACACATATCAATACAAGTTCACAAGATTACAACTCAATTTAAGAAAGTTTACAAGTTTTACAAACATTTCAAAAATTAGTCTAAGTTAAATCTCGACTACTTGTAAATCCATGTTCTCGACAACTCTTCAATCATTGATCTCGAAAACATTTGTTTTGAATGATCTCGATAACTTTCAATACTGAAAGATTGCGATAATTGGTCAAATCAAATGTTCTCGATAACTCTTGAAAGGATTGCGATAATCACTGTTCACATGATCTCGACAATTTTTTGATTTCGAAAACTTCAAGGATCTCGATAATTTTCTTCGAAATCTTGACAAGTTATAAAAGATCTCGATAACCTAAGTTAGAGAATTTCGATAACTTATTAAGAATTTCGAAGAAAGTTCTCGATAACTTTGATTTATCGAAATTTCTTATACAAGAAATTTCGAGATCGTTATGTAGACATACGTTTGTTGAAATTGTTGTTTCCACGAGTGAACCTGTTGCATTTAAGCACAAAAAATTCATTACAAACACATCCCACAAACATTTGAAAGATTTCGATAATTATAAACCCTAAATTATCGAAATCATATGTTAACTGATTACATGAAGTTTGTAAAGTGAATTCATGCAATTAAGGGAGTAACAAACACATTGCAATCAATTAATTAGTCTAACCAACAACACATAAGAAATACCCAAATTTACGAAACCCCTACGATTATCTAGAACATGCATCAATTGAAATTAACACAATTCGAGTATGCATACATGTTCTAATAACCTTAACTCACATATCCCACCAATAATATTCAACAAAACATCACAATTTCACATAAACCCATTTTAGCGAAAAACTCAAGAACATCGAAATCATAGCAAACGTGTTTTGTGTTATAATTAGAGTAACCTAGCATGATTTTAGTACTAGTAAGCATAAAAGCCCTATGGTTACAACATCAAAACTTCACTTTTGCACGAATTCTATAGTTAGCGAAAACCCTAGTTCTTGACATCATCATAGCTCGAAATCTAACCATTGGTTTGTTAATTCCACGAAAACCCTACCTTAGAATGATGTAAAGATCATGAATTTACTAACCTTTTGACGGATTAAAGCTTGGATTAATGAATAGATTTGAGCCGTTTGATAGGTTTAGAGAAAAAGAAATATTTTGATTTTTGATAATTATGAAAAAAACGGGGGGGGAGAAGTTTGGGTGAGATATATATTTTTTTTTTAAACTTTCACACTATGGCAAGTATAGTCCCTAAACTACAAATGCTCTATTCTAAGTCCTAACAAATGATATTTAACGGTTACAAAAGGACTTAAGGCAAGAATAACTAACTAAGGTATAACTAGAGTGGAGTAAGACATCAGAAACCACCAAAATTAAAAGCATGAACGTTTGTTTTTGAACAAAATGCAAGTGCACATCTTTTGAGTAAAATTTGGAAATTTTAACGAACATTTTTTCTCCCCCTCAACATTTGGTCGTAAAAATATGGAAAATTTTGAGAGACCAAGATGTTGAACGAGATCGTGTGCTTGCATTTGTGAACCAAAATGAAATAAAAAATTACTAAAGAAAAGATAAAAGAAAATCTTTTTGTGTTTTTATAGTTTTTATGATTTTTTCTTTTTGTTTTTGAATAGATATTTACAAAAGATATTTTTGGTATTTGACTCCATTAATTGTTTTCCAGAAGTGATTTTAAATCATCTGGAGTCAAACACCTCATACCAATGCGGTGAACAAGTTCAGTGAACCTAGCCGGTGGCAAAGGTTTGGTGAACAAGTCAGCCAATTGGTATTCAGTACCCACGAAGTATAACTCTACTGTACCCTTCTCGACATGTTCCTTGATGAAATGATATCGGAGATCGATGTGCTTAGACTTGGAATGTAGAACTGTGTTGCAGGAAATAGCAATGGCACTTTTTGAGTCACAGTACATCGGAATCTTCTCGAACGAGTAGCCATAGTCCATCAGCTGTGTACGCATCCAGATGATTTGAGCACAGCAGGCAGCCATAGCCACATATTCTGATTCGGTAGATGAGAGTGAAGTGCAGTCCTGCTTCTTTGATTGCCAAGACACAAGCTTATCTCCAAGAAACTGTAAACCACCAGAAGTACTTTTTCGTGTATCCATACACCCTGCATGATCAGCGTCTGAAAAAGCAATTAGTTCAAAACCAGAATCCTTCGGATACCAGATCCCCATGTGAATGGTTCCTTTCACGTATCGAAGGATTCGTTTAGCCTCATTGAGGTGACGTTCAGTAGGACGCGACTGATAGCGAGAGCACATAAACACAGCAAATACAATATCCGGTCTGCTAGCGGTTAGATACATGAGCGACCCAATAATACTTCGGTATTTTGTGGGGTCTACCATTTTCCCATGTAAATCCGCATCTAACTTTGTGGTGTTGGACATTGGGGTATTGTACGTGTCACAACTGGTCATTCCATGTTTCTTTACAATCTCAAGAGCATATTTAGATTGACTTAGGAAAATACCACGGGGAGATTGATGAACTTGTAATCCTAGAAAGAACGTAAGTTCACCCATCATTGACATTTCAAAATTGAGTTTCATTAATTTTGCAAAAGCATTTGAGTACTTTTTATTTGTTGAGGCAAAAATAATGTCATCTACGTAAATTTGAACAATTAAAACATCTTCCCCGTGTTTTTGGATAAATAAAGTTGGATCTATCAAACCTTTGTTAAAACCATTAGCAAGCAAGAAAGCAGTGAGTTTGTCATACCATGCCCTGGGGGCTTGTTTGAGACCATAGAGAGCCTTCTTTAGTCGGTAGACATGGTTCGGATGCTCTGGGTCCACAAATCCTTCCGGTTGACTGACGTATACCTCCTCACGTAACTGACCATTCAGAAATGCTGTTTTCACGTCCATTTGGTACACGGTCATGTTTTTGTGAGCAGCGTATGCCAGAAAAATCCGTACAGCTTCAAGTCTAGCTACAGGTGCGAAAGATTCTTCAAAGTCGATTCCTTCCTCCTGACTATACCCTTTGGCTACCAATCTGGATTTGTTTCGTATGACATTACCTTCTGCGTCCAACTTATTCTTCCAAATCCATTTAAGTCCAATCACATAAATTCCATCCGGTCTTTCAACTAATTNGTCGAGTCATCACTGGAGCTTGAGGATTACCAATAATGTTGATAATTGGATGTTCACGTGTCCAATGATGTGTTGAGGGGTGAGGGTTATGGAACTGCTGCACATTAGTCGATTTCAAATTCCGTGTTGACGATTCAGGAAAGGTTGATATTCGGTGCAAACGAATTAAAGAAAGCATTGGGATCGTAATTAGCAGGTTCGGGTACTTCATGTTGATTCAGATCTTCAGGTGTATTGAAGGAGTTGGAATCTGTCTGTTCATCTGCTGTTGCTGAGTCTGTTGGAGGTGCATCAGTTTCTACAGTAGTTGTAGTAACGGGTGTATCAGGCACTTGAATAGTGACGGGTTGAGCAGCTGAATCGGTGGATACATTTTGTGCACTATTCTCAAGAGATTCATCAAACAGAGGAGTGAACAACGTTTCCAATTCTTGACGGGTTAAAGGTAAAGGTGCAGCTGAAGAATCTGGGAAATTTAAGCGGTTGAGATCGGGTCCTAAACTGTTGTGTTCAGAAGCCATGTCAGTGAGCTCATCAAAATTAGCGTGAATAGTCTCTTGAATTTCTCTGGTCCGACGGTTGTAAATTCGAAATCCCTTAGAATTCTCACAGTAGCCAATAAAGATTCCTACATCAGCCTTAGCCTTGAGCTTTCCAAAATCATCACGATCATTGTTCGGGTAACATAGTGCACCAAAGACATGAAAGTGTTGAACATTTGGTTTCCTTTTGTGGACAAATTCATAAGGTGTGCGGTTGTGACGTTTGTTTATCATACAACGATTCTGGGTATAACATGCTGTTGAGACGGCCTCTGCCCAAAGATAGTCTGGTAGTTTTGCATTGATCAGCATTGTGCGTGCGGCTTCTACTAACGTACGGTTTCGTCTTTCGACCACACCATTCTGTTCTGGAATCCGTGCAATTGATGTTTGATGAACAATACCCACCTTCTCAAAATAATCATGAAGAGTTTGATTCTTAAATTCAGTTCCATTGTCTGATCTAACAATTCGGACGGTGTGTCGAAGCTGAACTTGAATTTTGGTGAGAAAAGTAACTATCATTGATGGAGCTTGATCTTTAGTACGAAGAAAGTAGACCCAAGTCCATTTTGAGAAGTCGTCTACAATGACAAGAATGTAACGTTTCCCATTGATCGTTTGTACTCGCATTGGTCCGCACAAATCCATATGTAGTAACTGAAGAACATGATCTGTACTGGGTACTGGTTTGGAGCCGAAGTGTGCACGTTTGCTCTTCCCTTGTTCACAAGCAGGACAAAGGTGATCTTTGGCATATCTGAATCTGGGAAGTCCTTCAACCAATTTGTGTCTAGCCAGATCAGTCATGGTTTTGAAGTTTAGATGTGACATTCGTTTGTACCATAACCAAGATTTTGTGGATTCGGCCTTAGAGAGTAAGCAGATTGGAGATGAAGCAATCATATCAGACATAGAAATGGTATAAAGACTGTTACTGCGAGTGCCTGACATTAGATCGTTTCCTTGTAGATCACGTACAAAACAAGATTTCTCCCTGAACGCAACTTCTAACTCACCATCACAAAACTGACCGACTGAAAAGAGATTGTGACCAAGACCTTCAACATAATACACATGGCTGATTTCAATATTCCCACTGACATAATCTCCATACCCCATAATAGCAGCGAAGTGATCATTCCCGAATCTGACAGTACCAATGAACTTTGAGACAAAGTTTCTTAACAGTTTAAGATCCCCTGTCATATGTCGGGTACACCCGCTATCAACAATCCATAGAATGATTTGCACCACCTGCATCACACGAAGGAGACAACGATGGTACAAATGTAAGGGTGGAACCCGATGAAGTAGTGGGTTCCGGTTGGTTAGTAGCACATGGTATAATAAGTTTAGGAATCCAGGCAAAATTATGCATCTTAGTTAACCAACGCTGCCACTTCCAACTGGATCTCGCTTTGTTCTTAGTGAAATCGCTAAGTAAAGGCAAGTTCTTAGGATTGTTGGTCTCAACTAAAGGGGTAGCAACTACATCCTTAGAAACTACAGGGGGCGTTAATCCTAGCTTAGATTTTGAAGCAATAGTGGGCCTAGATTTTTTGCCTTTTGTAAGTTTCTTAAGACGTGTTAAAAGAGAAGTAGCAACACATTTAGAATGATCACCAGATAGCATAGATTTACGACAAAACACACAAGATGCATTAAACGATAAAGAAGTACGAGATACATCATTCGTTCCAGACAGATTCGGATTACAAGTTGCCAAATCACAATCTAAATCTATAGTAACATGATCTTTATTCAAATTCCTAGGGTGAGGTTCTACTTCCATATTCTTTCTCTTACGTTGCAAATTCCTATTCTTCTTTTTCGCTTTTTGGTGCTTGGATCTGCTAACGCTAGAGGGGATAACTAGTCTTGAAGAAGTGGAAGAACCCATGTTAGAATCATGAACAACTGTATTCTTACTAGTGTGCTCTGTCCTATGTGTTCCAGGTGCAACAATCTTAGGTTTTCCAGACTTTTCTTTTTCAAATTTTCTAATTTTCTCCTACAAGTCAATAATGATGTGCGTTTTATCCTGAATGGTGCTATCAAGCTTTCGGTTTAAGTAGAAATATTCATCTCGACTCTTTTGCCAAAAATCTGTTACTTCTTGCAATTCAGCAATCTCTTTTTCATATTTAGAAATCTGACTTTTAAGTTCCTCATTTTCATTTGAAAAAGATGTTGAAGTTTTAAGATTTTGCAATTCAAGTTCAAAAATAAGACTTTGGTTTTGACACCATTCTAACTTTTTGTTGAGTTGAAAATTTTCATCTGAAAGTTTTTTCTGCACATCATCATTTTGTTGTCGGAGACTCATGTTCTCATTTTTTAATGTCTCAACAGTATTATTCCGCAAACCAATATCATCACAATGTTCAAAAACAAGCATATCAGTACCACATTCATAAAGAGAATTCATAACCACATATATAATATCATCATAGAGGACACGTTCCATGAGACGATCATTTTCATTTTCCAAAAATTGTGTTTGACGTTGATATAATGAAATTGATTTTTCTGTTTCATGAAAAATATCCGTTATAGATGACACTTCTTTCTGAAGATCCTGTTCCCAGAGTTCAGCACATAATCGTAAGTGTTTTACGTGAGGTAAAAATTGTTTTTGAAACACGTCTCGCCGTTCACGCTCATTGGGAGCAATAAACGTAAAAACAGTGATTTCAAAATTACGATCAACAGCGTCTTGTAAAAATTCAATGTCCTCCATAAACGTTTGAAAATACATGAGTATCTTATCCGTTTTAGGAAAAGGTTGAATATTTTCCGGTTTAGTTAAAAGACCATTGGTTTGGACTACGGGTGTGACAGGAGCAACATAAGAATGAATTTCTTCAGGTAATAAAAAATATGGTTGATCGTCTTTTTCTTTTTGAGGAGTAAAAGGAATTATTTTTGAGTAGTCAAAAGGTTTGTTGTAATCAACATTTTCCAGTTTAGATCGAGTCTCGTCCTCAATATCTAATTCTTCCTCACGATCATAAACAACAACACGAATAACATTCTCATCAAAAAAATGTTCAGCACTATATATCTTCGGAATCTCGGTGAGTGCTTTGTTTAAAAAACTTGGATATTCACTACCAATGGCAAAACCATGGCCGGTGTTTGACCGTGTTACTGAAAGTTTATGAATTGTGGTAATTGAGTTACCAGTTTTATATACAACTTTTTGAAACTCTTTGAGTTGACTCTCTAATTCAACAATTTCATCTAAATATGATTTAACTCTGTTTCTTGAAATTTCTTTATGTTCTTGAAAATCTGCTTGACAAGTCGACAACTCGTTTTTAGTTTTTAAAATGATATCCTCGAGTTGAGCAACTTGTTGTTTATGTACAAAAGCTTGTTGTTCAAGTTGTGAAGCTAAATCATTTTTAGATTCCATTATGTTACCAATTTGAAATTCGAGATCCTTTTCACGACGATAAGATTCTTTAAAAGCATGTTCAAAGCTCTTTTCGTTATCAATGAGTTTAACAGCATTAGTAAGTTGTATGTTTAAACACTCGAGATCCCTAGATAATGATGCATTCTTCTCTTTCAATCTCGCGTTTAATTCTTGACATTTAATATTTTGAGATTGACTGGTCATGAGAATAGTCCGAAGATCTGAATCTGGATCAGACACAGAACCAAAGTGTTTAAGATGAACATTGTTGACATGAAGAGAATCATCAAGTGAGACATCTGAGTTTATTTGATCATCATCAAATACAACTACTGTGTCCAATTGATAATTTTCATCTTTAGAGAACAATGCATCATTTTGAACCGAATGTTTCGATGTAGATGCAGACTCAGATGGGGTGACCATATCATGTATGAGGCATGAAGAGAGATCATGTACCTGAGACAGAGTATCAGAATCATATACAGGACCAGATTCAGTGATGTGGAGTTCCTGCATATTTGCCATAAGCATAACAGCAGCATTAGCTTCCAGGTCTTCCATGTCATCATCAGACTGAGCATTGGCCATGAAGCTGTTGTCATTCTGTTTGGTTGTACCTCGAGCTTCCTCCTGAAGAGCTAGTAGAAGTTGCTGTTTGTGATACTTACTGCCCTGAGTTCTTGGAGAAGGACATGCAGTAGCCATATGACCAACCCCATTGCAGTTAAAGCACTTGATTATCTGATTCCCTGATTCAGTTTTCCCATTATCCCCAAAATCTACTTTCTTCTCAGATGACCCCGAGTTGTTCCTGAAACTTCCTCCATTGTTGTTAAACCGCTGTCCAGAATTGTAGCCACCAGAATTAAATCTTCCACTGTTACGGTTTTGAACATCAACATGGCCATCATTAATAACAGCTTGATTCCTTGTATTAGAAGATGATCGAAGACGATTGTTTGTCTTGGTAGAAAACTTGCTGAAAGCTCTAGCAATGAGTGCTATTCCCTGATTAAGGCTGTTGAAGTCCTCGTCATCATCCTCATGGGATTGGTACTAAGGATCACTGTTGTATGATTGATCAAATTGTGTTGGTTGTTGTAAGGAGAAATCATATGCTGATGTCTTATTCTGTATAGGGTTGTTGTAGTGATTCAGCTCTGAGGAGTAATCCCGATGTTGCATGGGAGAAGTTGGAACATGTGAGTGAGCAACCAATGCTAAGGAATTTGATGTTGGAGGCGGTGAAACAGTTCCTTTCTGAGCACGGTCTTTGTTCACTTCTGATTCATGGTGTTTGAGATAGTCATACAACAGTCCATACGGTGCATCATGAAGATTCTTAGCTTGACGAACAAATGTCACATATCGTTGCCAATCGGGACCGAGACATCCAAGAAACTTGGTGTTAACAGCAATCTTAGGTAGTTTGATGTTGTGTCTGTCGAGGTCATTAATGATGTTGGTGAAGCGGTGGTAATATGACTCAAGTGATTCCATTGGCTCAATCATGAAGTGTGTGTATTCCATGTAAAGTTTAGACTCCATATCCTCCTGATTCAACTGAGTTCCTTCCATTAGGAGATGAACATGTTCCCACATGGCCTTAGCATTTTTCTGAGCATCCACACTGCGGAAGATAGGATTTGGTATGCTGTGAAGAATGTAACTCATGGCATATTCGTCCGCTTCCTTATGAAGTATTTGTTCAGCAGTTAGTCGTGTGTCTGGTAAGGGTACTGCAGATTCAGGTCTAGGTGGAACAACGTTGTCATCAGCCGGAACAGTGTTGACAGGTGGTTCAAATGGACCTTCCATAATTACCTTCCGTAGATATCTGCCATGGGGTTTCTTGAGATCAAGAAATCTGAGGAATCTGCTTGACCACTGAATGTAGTTACCTGGTGTGAGCATTGGTGGTGTGTCAAGGGAACCTGCTTCATGTCTTGATTGTTGAGTATTGATGACCTCACACATCTGATCAAACCAGTGAGTCTGTTTTGGCATTGGAGTGAATTGTTGTTGCATTGGTAAAGGTTGAGATTGAAATTGATGCATCATGGCATGTTGATATGATTGTTGATTCTGTTGATGTTGCTGTTGTTGTTGTTGTCGAAACTGTTGCATTTGATGATACGGTTGTGCATGATAAGGGTTAAAGTACGGTGGTTGAGACATGATTGATAACTTGTGGTCTATGGATCTTGTAGAAGGTATAGTACTTAAAACAAATCTTCGAAAAACAAATCCCAAAGTGATTTAGATGTTCTCGATAAAACACAAGGATTTCGATAACTGGTGTATAGTATGATACACAACCAAAATATCGTCCGAGGATAGCACCGGTAAATATGTATCCCCGGGTCGTAATCCCAACGAAGGCTAAGACTTGGTTCGTTGGTTCGTGTTCGTGATTCGTGAATTGAATCGTGCAGGCTAAGGGAACCCTAAGTTTCTACAAATAAAACACGTAAAAGCAAATAAACACGGAAAGTAAGGAAAAACACGTAAAATACGTAAATAAAACCTAAACGTAAAACGGGATCAAGTCTTAAATTCCCGAGCTAATCTCGGGAAAACTAAGTCAACTAAGGAAATCCTAAGTTCTAAATGTAAATTCTAAATTACTAAGGGTTTAAAACGTAAATTTAAACTTTTTATATATTTAAAATACTTTTTATTACTTTTTATTTATTTATTTTTACTTAAAAACTAATTTAGATTACTTAATTTAAACTAAAAAGGAAATTTAACTAAAAAAAATGGAAAAAAATAATTTTGAAAATTTTAAAATAACCTAAAAGTAATTTAAAAACAAAAATATATTTTTTGGTTTTTTACATATTTATTATTAATTAAAACTAATTATTAATTATTATTAATTACTAAAATTAGAAGATAAATAGAAAATAAGGTGAAAAAGTAAAATTTATTTTTCTAAAATTATAAAATAACTAAAAACTAATTTTAAAACAGAAAAACTATTTTTTTTGGATTTTTGTTTAATTTTTATTAATTAAAAACTATTAAAAAGTGATTAAAACTAAAATTAAATAAAATAAATAGTAAATAGGCTTGGAAAATTATGATTTTTTCACAATAATTCTAAAATTAGTTAAAGAACTTAAGAAAATTGAGAAAAGCTGTTTAGTGTCACTGAATAAGCAAATGGAACAAAATAAGCAGTTCTAAATAAGCTAAATACAAGCTAAACTATACCAAACTTAACCAAACTTCTACTGAACCTTATACTAACCTAATAGAGCACCAATAAGCACAAAAATCACAGAAAAGCACACCAACAAGCTGAAAAAGCACTTAAGACAGATTGCACCAAAAACAGTCTTGACACCCTACTTTGTAGCTACTAATTAAGCACTAAATAAGCTCCAAACTAAAAACTAAAGTGAAACAGATTAAGTTTACCTAGGATAGATTCTAAAAACCCCAAAAGCCCTAATTGTACCTTAATTGAACCTAAGAACTTTGACCAAAAACTGTTTTGGTGAACTTTCTATTAAGGGACAGATTTCTAGACCTAATTTAGCCCACTAAATGATGTTGGAATTGAGAAATAAAGACTGAAACCTAAAGTATGCTAGGTGTTCTATCCCTAAATGCAAAATGGTAGCCTAATATTACCTCTAACCCCAAGAAATTAGCCCCTAAAGCCAGCTACTTGAACCTGTTCTGCAACCAGTCTTGTACTAATTGACTTTTTGATTTCACTACTAGTTTGACCCAAATGAATTTCTATTGATCCAAACTCACCCTAAATGGTATGTTGAACTTAATTTAAACTAACTTACCCTAGGTTTAACTTAATTCTAATAGAATGCAAAGATCACAGGTTCTAAAAATTACTTAAGCTAACAGATTTTAGGATGTAGAGTGATTTTGACTTTTGTCTATTAAACCTACTATTTTTATAATAGAACTAACCTATATATGCCTAATATGACTGACTAATGGTGAGTTTTCAGTCTAAAAACAACAAGCACACACAGAACTTGACAGATCCAAACACCCCCTAAAGTGACAGTTAATGCTATCTTTTACTATTTTAAGCCTAAAACTACTAAGCTTAAGATTAAAACACACTTACTATCCTATTAAAAAGCTGATGAAACTGATAAAACAAGCAAAGGAATTTAAGTACACTAATAAGTAGGGTCACATAAACAACACAGTAAGATTACAAGATTAAGCTAGGACTTATAAAAGCTGAACTTAAACACTAAAATAGTAACCATAAGCTAAGCTAAGCATAGATAAGCTAATAGGAACACTATACAAGCTAATATAGAGAGGACTGCAGAAAAGTAAATGAAACTTACTTGAACTTGGCTAAGACAGAAATAAAGGAATGAGACACAGGGCTAAGCTGACAGAAGTTATAGATTAACTTTATGAGCTTATTAGGAGACTTAAGAGCTTATTGAGAGCTTTTATAGCCTCTGGCTTATGAAATATATATATATTCTTTTTTTTTTTTTTTTTTTTTTTTTTTTTTTTTTTTTTTTTTTTTTTTTTTTTTTAGTAAAAGCAGTACAAAAATAAACAAGAGCTTTTGGAATGTGTAAAAAGAGTCTAAAGATACTTGAAATAAGCAGAAAGTGAAAAGCTTTTTAGACAGAATAAGAGCTTAAAGTATTGAAAGCTAAATTAAAGAGCAGAAGTAATAAAGCTTTATTTTATTAAAATGTAAAAACTGAAGTACACTAANCATGTATAAAAATACAAAAACACATATATTTGGCATTTATGGTCGGGTTTTTGGTCTTTTAGGTCTTATTTTGGTAAAGAAAAGGTATGTGTTTAAGCACATACCAATAACTCACGTTATTCTCGATAGAGGTGATTTATCGAGAAAAGTTGGAGACAATTATCGAGATCTTTGGTGAAAGTGAGACAGAGTTTCTTTTCGATGACACTTAAGTTAATTTCGATAGAATTATAAGATTTCGAGAAACAAAGAATGATTTCGATAACTTATAAGGTTCTCGATAACAAAAGTTTTCGATAAAAGAAATCCAAAATTTCGAAATTATACAATAACGAAATTATCCAATATGTCGAAGTGTTTTCTTTCTTATACAAGAGAGAAAATCACTGAGTAAGCAACCAAAACACTTAAGTAACAATATCGAGTGATCTCGATAAAAAAGGGTTAATGTTCTCGATAAATTGGGGTTTAAGTATCTCGATAACTAGCAAAAGTACATACGATTTTGTCTTGTGCAAAAGCAATCCTAAAACGATTTTTTAACCCAAGATTCTTGTACAACTAGCATTAAAATGATGAAATCTTAATGAAAGTTGCAAACTTGAACTTTTTAACAAAAATTTGAAGATTTTCGATAAAAAGTACAAATTCAAACGAATAAAGAAAACTCAAAAATTTTGAAACTTTGTTGTTTGTTTTGGTTTTTAACACAAGTTTGTAATCAAATATGTGATAAAAACACAAAAGAAGCAATAAAGTTTGAATCTTTTTGAGCGGAACGAGCTAAAAAATGGTTTTGAGAGGCGTAGAACACAAAACAATGAATCAATACCTTCTTCTAGCGAATGATACCACTTGTTAGGTCACCATATTGTAAACACAAGTATTCAAATGAAAGAAATGAGATGAGAATTAGACTTGGTTGATTAAAGACAATATGAAATGTGAAAGAGCAAGAGTTTCCTTAAGATATGAAATTAACCAACAAAATGAAATGAGATACATTGTGTCCTATATATAGGAGGAGGATAGGGCAACACTCCCTTCCTTCCTTTTCTTTCTAGAACGTGGGCTTCAAGCCCATTGGACACTTATTGGACTCGTCTTATAACCATACGAGTATTAATTTAAAACGTAACTAAAAGTAATAATTCTAGCAACCTATTACATTAATTGAAATGACCGAGACTTGACTGAATAGTTAAAAACTATGATCCTAACAGTATGTGCTTAAACACATACATTTTCTTGACCAAATTAAGACCTAAAAGACCAAAAACCCGCAAATAAATGCCAAATATATGTGTTTTTGTGACTTTGTACATGCAGGTAATAAAATATGAGAAAACGATAAAAACCGGGACAAAATCACGAAAAACCAGCACAGGAATGGAAAAGAGAAAATATTTATAGCCGGAAAGTGAAGTTGAGCTCAAAATGTCAAATCAAGTCCCTAGAAGTTCACTAAGTTTCAAGAATAGTCCTTGGGAGAAATTTGATGAAATTACATGATTAGTCCTCCAAGTTCCAAAAATCGTCAAGATAAGTCCCTAAAAGAAAATTTTGAAGACTTGACACATTTGGTCCCTCATAAATTCAAAAGAAGTCACAAATGGCCCTTGAAGGAATTTATAAAAGATGGCAGGACTAGTCCCTTAAAAAAATCAGACTTTACACTTTCTACCCCTAAAACTTATAAACTTATTTAACCCCTAAAATCTATAAACACACACACGGATACTTATAATAACCCAAACCCCTTTTAAAACCCAACCAGCCCAAGATACACAACCTTAAACCCAAGCCCATAACCCAAACCCAATAAATCAAATTATAATAAACAAAACCCTTTTACCCCGTTTTACTATTACCCCATCTTTCCCTCCCATTCCACCATCCCCGTTTTCACCACAAGTCACATCAATCAAATACATATAACCTCGGACCATTCTCGAAGGTGTCAGAAAGTGTCAGGGACACGTCATTCCTTGCCAACGTGGACAAATTGAAGCACACCATAGGCTGGAACAAGCTAGAAGGATGAAGAGGATAAAAGATGAAGAAATCCATAGAATTAGAGGTGGGAAGGAATCGGAGGACAAGGATAAGGCTTCCAGGACCTTCATTGAAGCTCTAAACCGACATATGATAGGCTATAAATAGGGACCTTGTTCATGTATTGCAGCCGTGTAGTATAGAATTAGATTAAGCTCTAAATATAATAAGCTCTTGTAATCTCTCACTGTTTTTTTTAGTGTAATTCAGCTTTACTTTTCAATAAAATTACGTTTTATTACTACTGCTCTTTAATTTGCATTTAGCTTTCATTAGTTTCAGCCCTTATTTTGTTTAAAAAGCACTTTACTCTCTGCTTATTTCTAATCTTTTCAAGTCCTTTTGCTTATTTCATAAGCTCTTTCTTTTTTGTACAACTTTCATTAAAAAAAAAAAAGGTCAGAGGCCATACAAGCTCCCATAAGCTCTAAAGCCTCCTGGTAAGCTCGTATAGCCTCTCTATAGCTATTGTGAGCTTACCCTTGCATTTCTTAGCCTAGCTTTTACAACTGCCTTTTCCAAGTAAGTCTTCTTTTCTAGCTTTTGCATTTTAGCTTATAATTATTTGCATTTAGTTATTTACTGCTATTTTATCTGTTTTAGCTTATTTAGAACATAGGAATTGTAGTTGCTTATAATCTGTGCATTCTAGCTCACAATTCATAGTAAACTGTCTCACTTTAGTCATAAGTGCATTTTAGTGTTCTAGTATCATTACTCTGCATATTAGCACTCACTTAGGTCTGGATTAAGCTAAGTCATTAGTTTTCATAAGCTGTTTCTGAAATATCAGTCATTAGCTTAGGTCGTTAGTGCAAACAGACATAAATAGAGGTGTTTGGGTTAAACTGTTTTAAGGTATTAGAGTTGCATTTATGCTGAGGTTTTTGCATAGACACATCATTTAGGTTGCAATAGGTCAGTTTCAATCATAATTTTGCACCCTTAAAGCCTAAAAGTCAAAATTCCACAATCCCATCAAGTCTGCTCAGAAAAGTGATAAACTGTTAGAATTTTTAGGTGCATTACATTGCATTAGTGGTTAGGACTAATTAAATTAAGCTTAAACACCATAATTAGTTCACAGTTAGTTAAATTAAGGCATCAAAATTCAATAAAGTCAACAGTTAGGTTGCAATTAAAAAGTCAACTGCATAAAAGTCTGGTTACAGAACAGCAGCACCTAGGTCACTTTAGCATTAGATTTCTTGAGGTTAGAAGTGTTATTTGGCTACAATCTTGCATTTAGGGATAGTTCACCTAGCATATATTAGGTCTTAATCAAAATCAGTAAATTCCAAACACTTTTGATAGGTTAAATTTGATCTACAAATCTGTCCCATAATAAAAAGTTCAGCAAAACATATTTTGGCCAAACTTCTAGGTTATAATTAAGCATCAATTAGCTTATTAAAATTAGGGCTTTTAGGTTTTTTAGAAACTATCCTAGGTCTAGTTTATCTGTTTTTCATTAGTTGTCACTTTTCTGCTTATTAGGTGCTTTAAAATTAGCCATTAAGTAGGGTATTTGAGCTGATTTCTGTGATAACTGTGCTTATTTGCTTATTTTACTTGCTTTTCTGTGATTTCTGTGCTCATTAGTGCTTAATTAGGTTAGTATAAGGTCCTGTAAGAGTTTGGTTCAATTTGCTTATCAATTGCTTAATTAGTGCTTATTGTCAAACTGCTTATTGTGTCCAAACAGCTTATTGTCAAACTGCTTATTGTGTTCAAACTGCTTATTCTCCTTTTTATTTTACATTTTCTATAAAATTTTTAGATTTTAATTTTACTGTTTAGTATTTAAATCATTTTATTTTCTTTTTATTTACTTTTTCAATAGATAATAAAAAGCCAAAAAAATATTTTCTTTTAAATTTTGAAAAATCTTTTTAGATAATTTTAAGTTAGCTTTAATTTTAAAAACTAAAAATTTCCAATTTTCATAAGTTAGTTTTTATTTAAAAATCATTTTTAGTAAGCTTAAATTAGTTTTTAAAGTAAAATAACTAAATAAAAAGTAAAATTGGTGACGTAGTTTCTAGTCAGGGTAAACTTGAACCACGGATCGTTGTCCCAACGAGGGTTGAAATTGATCTTGTCACTCGAGTCGTGAGTTATGTGAGATGAATTAGGTTTAAAAGATGGGATTTGGTTTTAGTTATACTACGAAAGCTTGTTTAAAATTTAATGAGATGAAAAACTAGATTAAAAGAAATAAGTGGAATGATAAAAGAAAACATAAAGCTAAGTAATACGTAAAAGAAATGAAAATTAAACTTTAAACTATAAAAGAAAGAAATAAAGAAAATGTTTTTGGAATTTTATATTTAAATAATAAAAAGAAAAATTAAACTAAAGAAAAGTTTAAAGATTAAACTAAACTAAAACTGATGTGAAAAGAAAATAAAACTAAAAGGTTTTAAGAAATTTTGGCAGAGTTCCGTCTAGAATTAATCTAAACGAGACTTCACTCGAATAAACGATGAAGTTAATAATAGCCTAGCTCGGCTTATGAATTAATAAAGAACAATAAGACCCGACCCAAGTTAAAACTCAAACTCGCTAAAGAAACCAAACAACAAACTCAAACTCGCTAAAAATGAGACCCATACTCGCTAAGGAACAAAGGAGACAATACTCGCTAAAATTGGAAAACCAAACTCGCTATAAAATAAGGACCAAACTCGCTAGCCTAATGAATTCGATACTCGCTATACTATTAGAAAGAACCATACTCGCTATAAGACAATACAAACTCGCTAGCCAAGATGAAACTCGCTAGACTATAAGCATACTCGCTAGACATGTACCCATACTCGCTGAAACTTTAACAAATTTATCTAACTCGCTAAAATGGGGTTTAAGAAGCTGGACTTATTTTTAACGTGAAAACGTTTATAGAAATTGATAAAAGCTTATAAGGACTTAATAAGGAACAAGATTTAGACTCAAAATAAGCTACTAATAAGCCACGACTCAAAAATAAAACCCCTAACCCATGGTAAAACCCACGAATTCAAACACATGCAAAGGTGGTAGAAAACTTTATAAAAGCTTTTATTAGATTCAGACTACAACAAAATAAGTTCAATAAGATGTAAAGATTTAAAAGAAAGACTAAGATGAAGAGACAAAAATAAGCTAAGAAAGATTTAAGACACCAAAATAAGCTTGCATTAATAAAAATTACACTAAGACATGAAATAAACTAAAAACTAACCAACACAAAATGAAGGCTAGGGGTGGTATTTAAGGGAGCCAAAGAGGCTTTCCTTTTTACATCTTGTGCACTTAGCCCCCTAGTCTTTTACATTTCATGAATACTAAGCGTAAACTTAAGATACGAAGCNACAGCTTCCTCTCCCATTTGTCTACTTTCAAAGGCTGAATCGACAAAATCCTGGTTATGGCACCAACGCATGTCACATCTCAACTTCAGAACTATGACTGATCTTGCTCGCCATAAACTAGTTGACGGTCTCCCAAGGTTCAGATATGCAAAAGATCACTTACGTCCCGCTTGTGAACAAGGAAAAAGCAAACATGCACATCTAAGTTCTAAACCAGAACCAAGTACCGATCACGTTCTTCAACTTCTTCATATGGATTTATGTGGACCAATGCGAGTACAAAGGATTAATGGGAAACGATACATTCTTGTGATAGTCGATGACTTCTCCAAATGGACTTGGGTCTACTTTCTTCGAAGCAAAGATCAAGCTCCATCGATGATAATCACCTTTCTCACGAAAATTCAAGTTCAACTTCGCAACACAGTCAGAATCGTAAGAACAGATAACGAAACTGAATTCAAGAATCAAACTCTTCGTGATTACTTTGAGAAAGTTGGGATTGAACATCAAACATCAATTGCACGGACTCCCGAACAAAATGGAGTGGTCGAAAGACGCAACAAAACGTTAGTGGAAGCCGCACGAACGATGCTCATTAATGCTCAATTACCAGATTATCTTTGGGCAGAAGCCGTCTCTACCGCATGTTACACCCAAAATCGTTGTATGATCAATAAACGTCACAAAGTCACACCGTATGAAATTGTTCACAAACGAAAGCCTAACATACAACACTTTCATGTATTTGGTTCCCTATGCTATCCAAATAATGATCGTGATGATCTTGGAAAACTTAAAGCAAAGGCTGACGTCGGTATTTTCATTGGAGATTGTGAAAACTCAAAAGGATTTCGAATCTTCAACCGTCGTACTAGAGAGATTCAGGAGACTATTCATGCTAATTTCGATGAGCTCACAGATATGGCTTCTGAGCAAAAAAGCTTAGGACCCGCAACCAACCGTCTAAACTTTCCAGATTCTTCAGCTGAACCGTTGTCACTAACTCGTCGAGAATTGGAAACATTGTTTTCTCCTTTGTTCGATGATTCACTTGAGACACGTGCAACAGATGTATCCACTAGTTCCGCTGCTCAACCTGATAATATTCAAGTACCTGATACAACGGTTACTACAACAAGAATAGTAACACCCGATGCACCTCTGACTGAGTCACCAACAATAGAAGAACAAACTGCTTTCAACACCGACAACTCAACTGAAGATCTGAACCAACCACAAGTACCCGAACCTGCAAATTATGATCCAAATGCGTTCTTTAATCCGTTTGCTCCGATTCCGAACCTTTCAGATATTGCTGAGTCGTCAACACGCAACTTGGAACCAACTAATATGCAGCAGTTTCATAACCCTCACCCTACAACACATCATTGGACTCGTTATGACTAGACAAAAACTTCACTCCGATGCCGAACATTGCATTTATGCTCTAACAGTTAGTCATGAAGAACCTAAAAACATCAAAGAAGCTCTCACTTACGACAACTGGATTGAATCAATGCAAGAGGAATTCAACCAATTCAAACGTCTTGAAGTTTGGGAATTAGTTGAACGACCGGATGGATTTTATGTCATTGGGCTAAAATGGATTTGGAAAAACAAGTTGAACGCAGAAGACAACGTTATTCGTAACAAATCACGTTTGGTAGCTAAAGGATATACTCAAGAGGAAGGAATTGACTTTGAGGAACCTTTCGCACCAGTGGCTAGACTCGAAGCTGTTCGAATATTTTTAGCATACGCTGCTCACAAAAACATGGTCGTTTATCAAATGGATGTGAAAACTGCATTTCTGAACGGTCAACTACGTGAGGAGGTATACGTTAGTCAGCCAGAGGGATTTGTCAACCCAGAGAACCCAAATCATGTCTACCGACTTAAGAAGGCTCTCTATGGTCTCAAACAAGCCCCCAGGGCGTGGTATGATAAACTTACTGCTTTCTTGCTTGCTAATTCTTTCATTAAAGCTTTACTAGATCCAACTTTGTTTATTCAAAAACACGGGAAAGATGTTTTAATTGTGCAAATATATGTCGATGACATTATTTTTGGCTCAACAAACAAAAAGTACTCAAACGCTTTTGCCAGATTAATGAAACAAAATTTTGAAATGTTAATGATGGGTGAACTTACGTTCTTCTTAGGGCTACAAGTTCATCAGTCACCCCGTGGAATTTTCCTAAATCAGTCCAAATATGCTCTTGAGATAATTAAGAAACATGGAATGACCAGTTGTGATACTTAAAATACTCCTATGGCCAACATAACTAAGATAGATGCGGATCCAAATGGGAAACCAGTTGACCCTACAAAATACCGTAGTATTATTGGGTCACTGATGTATCTCACCGCTAGTAGACCGGATATTGTATTTGCTGTATTTATGTGCTCTCGATATCAGTCCAGTCCTACTGAACGTCACCTCAATGAGGCTAAGAGAATCCTTCGATGCGTAAAGGGAACCATTAACTTGGGATCTGGTATCCGAAGGATTCCGGTTTTGAACTAATAGCTTTTTTAGACGTTGGATTGCACCTCACTTTCGTCAACAGAAGCTGAATACGTTGCCATGTCTGCCTGTTGTGCACAAGTCATTTGGATTTGTACACAGCTAATGGACTACGGTTACTTATTCAACAAGATTCCAATGTTTTGCGACTCGAAAAGTACGATAGCAATCTCGTGCAACACGGTTCTGCATTCAAAGTCTAAGCACATTGATCTCCGTTATCACTTCATCAAGGAGCATGTTGAAAATGGTACAATAGAGTTATATTCTGTGGGTACTGAATACCAACTGGCAGATTTGTTCACAAAACCTTTAGCTCCCTCAAGGTTCGCTGAACTGGTCCACCGGATTGGTATGCGGTGTTTGACTCCATATGATCTAAAATCTTTTCTTGAAAACAATTAACTGAGTCAAATACCAAAAACATTTTTGTATATATTTAACAAAAACAAAAACACAAAATCAAAAAATCTTCAAAAAATATCAAAAAGATGTTACATTTTATTTACCTTTCTTTTATTTTCTTTTGTTTTTTAAAATGCATGTACACTATCTTCATCAACACTTTGGTTTATCAAAAAGTTCTTAATTTTCATACCAAGTGTTGAGGGGGGGAAAATGTTCTTCAAAATTCAAAAATCTTGTTCAAACATGTGTACTTGCATATTTCTAGTAGTTATGATGTTATCTAATATTGGTGGAACGTCACAGGTTATCTCTTGTATCATTTTATTACTCTTCTTATTTCCTTTAGCTTAGTATGTTGTTACCATTAACAGTCGTTATCTTAAACCGTTTAATAATAATGTTTTAGGACTTGTTAATTGGTTATCATGTAGTCTAGGGACCAAATTTGCCAAAAAGTCAAAAAGTTTCAAAAACTTAACAAAAACAAACATCCCCCCGTTTTTTTTTCTTACTTCCACAAAATCAAAAAACAAACACACCATCTCTTATCAAACGGCCAAAATCAACTTCGCTAATCCGTGTTCTAGATCTTCAAACCGTAAGTTTCTACATGATCTTTGGCTCATTTTAACAAATGGTTTTTAACCAATTAAGTTTTTGATGGCTAGATTTCTCACAATTGTGATTCATAGTTCTAGGGTTCTCGAAAATTTTGATTCATACGTAATAATATGTTTTAGGTTAAGAAATCATAGGGCTTTTGTTACCAATCGATATCTAATAATGTCCCTAACACCTAATCATAACAGTTAACACGTTTGGATTAATTTCGAAAACTAGGGCTTACGAATGATTTGGGTTTTTATGTATGGGTGTTGTTTACTTGAATATTTTTGGTGGGATAAGTTTGTTTGAGTGATTGAAACATGATTGTGCTAATTAATTGCTCTAATAATATCGAATGCAAGATCTAGATAATTAGGGTTTATGTCGAATTGGGTTTTTTCATTGTGGTGTTCTTGAGAATAATTAAACCGTTACAACGTGTTCTTATAAGTGTTAATTGATGTGTTGCATTGTTATTACACCATGATTATTTGTTATACATGTTCTAGATAACTTTAGGGTTCATATGTTTTCGAAATCTTTTGTGATGGCCTCATTTCGTTTCTAACTGATGTTATCATGCTATAATGACCAGGTCTCATTCAAGGATTCAAAAGATTTCTCTAAAACGTATGTCTACGAAAGAATTCGAAAAATTCTTGTATAAGAATTTTTCGAGAAAAGTTTTCGAGATCTTTTCTCATAAACTTTATCGAGATCTTTCAAAATTTTTCGAGATCTTTTCATAACTCTTGTTATCGAGAAAATCTTAGAAAAATTTCGAAATCTCTCATTAAAGTTTTCGATAACTTAAGATTTTTCGAAATCCTTAACTTATGTTAATTGATAATACCATCACTAATCACATAGTAATTAACTAGACCAGAAATGCATCATATATCATGTACATCTTTGAATATCAAACTTGGACTCGGACTAATGACTAACAAATCTGAATGTTTGATTTCATGACATGACACTTTCAGTACACAATGGCTCAACACAATGAATCTGTCCCACAACAACAAACTCTACCACTGCTTGCACTTGGTGAAATTCTCCCTGCCGACTACAACGTCAATATTGACCAAAACAATCTTCGCATTGACTTCAACAAACTTAGTATTCCAGAAGACACATGCAAGATTGTTAAGGACATACTACTGGCTCATCCCTGCAAACCCATGCTTACAAAGTCTACATCAGTACCGACTTTC
>LBNU01025745.1:1289-15908 GCA_014162995.1 Artemisia annua | reverse complement strand
GCAAGTCGAGAAGCACTAGCAGCACCACAACTTCCCAACAATATAAGACTGCCCAAAAGCCACCCACTAGACCAAGAAGGAAAACTGCTCCAAAGCAGATTCCACAAGATGAACCGTCAGCTTCATCATCTGAAATGGAAACCGACTCTGAGTTCGGCTCTGAATCAGATGACGAAGAAGATTATGAAAGAAGGTCAAAGGCTCAGGATGACAAAGAAGATGAAGAAGAGGAATTTCCAGGGCTTGAACTGACAAAACAAATAAGCAAGGAAACTGCTGAGCAAGAACAAAGAAGAGGTACGGGTATCACCATAAATGAACCGAGTGGTGCTATTCGTGATGAAGAAACAGAAGATGAAGCACCTGTAGTGCCTCTGGTTGACAAACGAAAACTCAAGAGTATCATTGTCGACACCAGGGCTAAAAAGAAGCAGGAAGAAAAAGAATTCAGAGCAGCTGCACTACTTAATCTCCAACATCCACAACCTCATCAAACACCGATTAATCTTCAAGGACATGAGGCTGGCTCTAGTAGCACTGTAGTTCCTTAGACCAAAACTGAACGACGTGACCCTGAAGGGAACACCATCATGGAAGAAGCTACAGAGGAAGATGGTGAGCAAGAGCAGACTGAGTACATCACACCTGAATTCGTTGCTCAAGTTCAGAGAGATGAGGAAATTAAGAGGAAAGCTAAAGAGGAGACGGATAGATTGCTTCGTGGACTCGATCAAGACGAAGAATTATTTGACACTGATCAACTCATCAACACTCCTCCACATTCATCTTCACAGAATCCCCTGATTCCAACCGAAACACCTCCAAGGGATCCCTCACCTCCTCCATCAGAACCTGAGCATGAATCATCTTCATCATCATCATCATCACATCACTTTTTACCACCACCAACAAAGAAAACATCCAAACGCAAATCAATCAAGAAACAGAAGGGAGGCAAAGCATCTTTGACAGCATCAAAACGGATCAAGAAAGCTTTTGATTTGGAAAGGAAGAAAAGGAAGGAGACACAACATCAAGCTGGAGACCCTAATGACCAAGTCCAACTGCTCTCCAAACAGGTCAAAACTTTGACTTCACAAGTCAAAGATCTCCAGGAAGCAAATGCACTTGTCGACAAGCTTATGTATACCGACATGAGTGGGATGATCAAGGACTACACCACCGAATATCTTCATGATAAACTTGCTTCAATTGCTAAACCAGCTGTGTCTGAACTTATAGAGCCGATTCGTACAAAGCTGAACACCAGGATCAAGCACAGCATCGAGCGTATGCTTGAGTCTAATCCTTTCTACCTTCGCACCAACAGGGCTCCTCCATCTCCAGATGAATTCTCAACTGAACAACTTCAAGCCCTGTTAGCAGCAAAACTAAGAAACAAGGAAGACAAAACTCCTGAAGAATCAGTAATGTTCGAGGCACTTCAAACAATTGCCTCGAAAGAATCTTACAAGGAAGCAGCTGGCAAACACAAACGACCAAGGAAAGATGATGATCCTGATTCTGATCCTAAAAGCAAGAAGTCAAAGAAATCAAAAGAACCATCATCATCTCAACAACCGCACAAGACTTCCAAGGCTCCACCTTCCAAACAACGAGCACCAGCATCCGGCTCCGGTCCGACACAATCAGAAGAACAAGTTATGTTTCAACCGGCTGATACTTAGGAAGAACCAGAATCAGCAATTCCCGAATCAGAAATTCCTGAATTTCAAGTTGGTCCATCATCTACAACAAAGACTAAAGAGAAGAAGCAGTCTTCAAAGTCAAAGAAAAAGAAGCAAAAGACTACTCACTTCTCATGGCTAGATGTGGGCGAAGCTCCAAATTCTGATTGGTTGACCGAGATGGTCAAAGCACAACCATCACTTGAGACCGAAGAACCAATGCCTGGAAATACTTTGCAGATGACTCAGAGTATCATGTCGGGTCTTCAAGTTGAAAGGTTGTCAAAAGTAGAACTAAGAAGGATCAACCGTGAAGCTATGGACTTTCTAAAGAAAAGGTCAGGGAATAAAGTTGAACTTGATTACCATAGAGAGAACATAGCTTGCGCATTATCCTGCTCGTTCGACTGGCTCAACCCTGAATCAAATGTCGACACAGAAAATAAGACACCTTACTTCACAGATTGGACAAAGCCGTTGCCTCTACTAGGCTTTCCAGATAGACCCAAGATCCCTTACAGACGCTTCTTCAACAACGACTTCCGATATCTCTAACACGCTCACGAAACTTCAAAGGAACGATATGCATCTTCACTGACGCTTTCAATTCCAGCAGCCCGATACGAATTACCTGACATTGAAGTGTCCGCACCAATTTACTGCAAATCAGTTGTCACATACAACAGAGACGCTCTTCTCGGTATTCAACACTGGCCGGAAAAACGAAAGCTTGGCTATACCTACAGACTACATCTCAAGTCCAGTGAAAATGTGAAGCAACCGCTTCGTATCGTTGCCATAATGGAGATCGTGGAAGATAGAAGATTCAGCTACACTTTCATGAAGGAAATCATCGTCAAGAGACTGGATGAGAAGCTGTACAAGTTTAATGAAGCAGACTTCCCAGACCTGAACCTAAATGACATTGAAGATATGTATTTGTTAAAGGTTCAAGGAAAGATGCTCAACTTTGAAAGAGAAACACAATACAACTTCATCGCGTCTCTCCTGCTCTACATCAGACGAATAATAGTTCAAGAAAGAGTGGAAGATCTTCAACTGGGCGTGGAAAGTTATCAGAACACCATCAACCTCACCAAACCACAGCTCATATTTCCAGGAATTCTAGAGTTATCTCAATATACTCTCGTGCAACAACCATCGTTTGGAATCATCTACCTCAACAAGAAGAATCAACTTCGTCTTATGCGGTTCGATGAAATTCCGAAGTTTTGTGACGAGACACTTCAAAGAGTTCGTGATGGGTTGGCAGAAAGGTTAGATGATGAGAAGAAGAGGTTGAAAGAGGGTCGAGAAAGAAGGTGGAAAGCTAATGGACGCCGAATGATACGCAACTTTGTCCATACCATTGAAGAGAGGCTGTACCGTCGTCAACAGATCAGAAGGTTGGAAAGCTACATTGGTGTTCATCCTTCATTTCCGGTCTTGACATTTAGACGACATGATCCACAGTTCACAGACTTTGATGCATAGCCGAATGATGAACTTCAGCTTACATTCTTCCGGTACCAAAATTTCAATATTTTCATTTAGTTGAATTGATTTGTAATTACTAAGGCTTGTGCACACATAACCGTGTACAACCCGAACTTTGTACATAAAGGACCTTGTGGTACATATCAGTGCTACAATCCTCATATAAGGAGCGAAAGCTTCTTACTTTTGAGTAGAATTTATCAAACCTTTCAGTATTTTCTCAATTCTGCTCAAAAGACAAGTATTACACCTCAATAAGTAATCACTTGTTGAGGGGGAGTACTTGATTTCAAACATCGTTCTTTAATCTTAAAGTCGTGTTGATTTCTCCTCATAAGACTCAAAAAGGCATATTTTAATCAAAACGTTTACAAAAAACACATTTGATATGCTATTTTTGAGGGGGAGAAGAAGAAAAGTGATTAAAATATGATGTGTAAAGTCTTATCTTGTGCGAGCTCGACTCAGAATTAACCCACGAATTGACGAAACAACAAATTTTAGTATTCGAAAGGATTTATCCAAGTAGAAAGTACCGTTTCGAGAAACTCTTTCTAGATGTTTACTTTGACGGGTCTAACTTCTTTTTAGGAATGTTAACAACTTCAAGTTAGTTATTAGGGCTAGTTATCAACTAAAAACTGATAATGCATCCCTTTAACTAAGCAACGTAAACGTGTCCCTCGGGTACATGTCTATTAAGAGTGGATCAATTCAAAAGTGCCAACTCTTCCTGCATATGCAAATTTCTGAAAGCATTCATAAGCATATGTGGAGGGGGAGTCTTTCATAAGAAATCCAAAACCTCAAAGTGTTAACAAAAAGCTTTATAATCATAAACACTTTGAGAGATTTTCAATGATTTGGTTCAAAGGCATCAATAGGATAGTCATGGTGTTACAAGGTGACTAAGGATAGGAAAAACCGTCCTATGATCCGCCTAAACCAGAGGGATCTACCCAAGGACATCACAAATAGTTAGAAATTAGAAGTCCTTAGGTATGATATAACAAAAGGAGAAAAGAATGAAAGGAGAAAGAAGGGGTTGAAGAATTAAAAAGAAAATGAATGAAAAGGGTGAAAAGAAATAGCCCTCCATTTTATCAACCATAGGTCAGACACCGGGTTCAATTCATATGCAACTGGATGTTGCTAAGGCAACACCGGTATTGAAGATAAAGACGTCATGGACCCAGTGACGCAATGCACCTAAACCTTCTTAGCCACTCAGGCATCTCTCAAAAGATGTTTGTTTCATTCTCACGGGGAACCAGTGTAATCTATCGATCGTCTATTAGAGATGGTTGATATTGAAACAGGAGGCCCTCTGCTCCATGCCTCCGCATAGGAAACCAAATGTGCACTTATCGAGTCTAGAGCCACGAGATAACATAAAAGATCTCTTAGGAACACAAAAATCTTCTACACTAAGTGTCTTGCATCATTGGACACTAAGTGTAAATTATCGAGTCCTTCGCAGATCTTAGCAATCTGCCTTGAACGTTTATGAGGGATTTACTTATGTATTTCTCGAATGATTGAACGGAAATCCTGCCAGGGTCAACATCAAACAGCCCTGACAGCAGGTCACTTCGGTGATTCCTTGTGGATTACGCTTAGTGTGTTCGATGGTTTCAAACGGTCTACAGTCGTGGGGTGATCTCCAGCGACTCACCTAATCGTGGGTGTACGTATGTATGTCTGTGTAAGCCCTCTAGGGGGTATCCGATTAGGAACGGCCTTGGTAAGGAATAGAAGGAGTCTTCACACTATGCTGTCGACGAATTCTAACTCCAAACCTGTAAGTACCGGATGTATTATTGCTAATTGTTTCAATGCAGGTACAACCACCATCCTGAACACCAGCTTCCACATGCTCATACTTTCATCTTAACAACTATGAAAGCTCTCATGAAAGATCGAAGCAACACAAAAGTCAAAGATAGATTCCATGCCAAAAGAATCTACAAAGAAATAAAGATAAACGATATAAAGCAAAGCACCGTCTAAAGAAGAATTCTACGTCAACACTAAGAATCTTCATGTATGAAAAGAGAGCTTCACACGAAAGAAAGTTTCAAACGTCAAAAGTGTATGAGCATGTCGGAAAGATGCAGATCCACTGGAGACTAAGAGAGTGACAAATGGCAGAGTACTACATCATGTGATCACTATCTCATCAGCAACGATAAAGAACAAAGAACGATGAATCATCTCTACTAATCATTTTTGAAGACGTCTAAAGCTATGAAACTCAACAACTAAAGTCCAAAGACAAAGACGTCAAGCAACCTCAAATGACCGTGACGAACATCACTTCTTCATAACTGATCCTTAGGGGGAGATTGTTAGGACCTAAGTTTATCAACATTTAGTCAAGTCTCGGTTATTTCAGTAAATGTAATAGGTTGCTAGTTTAATTATGTTTATCATGTAAACGTGTAAGTCCAATACACGTCCAATGGGCCTCAAGCCCACACGAATTAGAAAAGAAGGAATAGGGAAGTGTTGCCCTAGCTCTTTACCTATAAATAGGACACTCATGTAATCCTATTTCTTGTTGGTTATTTCATTTTCATAAGAAACACTTGCACTTTTATTCTTCATATTTGATCTAATCAACCAAACTCTATTTCTCATCTTACTTCTATCAAATCAATACTTGTGTTTACAATATGGTGACCTAACACGCTCATTAAGACTAAAGTTTCACTCCTATATGTTGTAAAAAATTTTAAATTTGGCACTAAAATTACCCTAACAGGTATTTCTCTCAGTTTTATTACACATCTACCATCAAACAAACAAAAATCAAGCGTAATTGCATTCTCTAAGGTATCGTAATTTACCCCCTTACGCTTAAGATGAACATTGTCCCCAATGTTCAAATAATAAGATGTAAAATTAAATAAGGTAAAAGAATGAAATCAAATATTCCCCTGATTCGCTCGGTGGACAAAGTGGTAACGTGGTTAGATCTTCTTCCAAGAGAATGTAGAAGCTCCAAGATTAAAGCATTGCCAGAAGCTTGATTCCACATACATCTCCTTGTCAAAAATAACCTGTTAAACCTGAGAAAACAAACACGAAAACCTGCATTACATTGGCGGGATAAATCTGTATAAGGATATAATGCTTGTGGAATGAATATTTTGCAGATTCCTGGAGTTTATAAGTTAGAGATTTAATAAAGCATTTTATGATTCCGGAAGAAAAACAAAACTTTCAAAAATTCCAGAATACTACACCTGACGCCGTCAGGTTGGAGCCTGACGCCGTCAGAAGTGATCTGACAAATTTTTTCATGTTAAGTTTCCGGAAAATTTCTGGAAAAACTCAATTCTTAATTCCTGAAATCCTACAAAACATCATTATAACTCGATACAAGCATTTGACTCAAACAAGTACTAATATGTATGCTAATTTAAAATTGTTATGATTCATGCTCCATTCGTTCTAATAAACCGATTTAGATTTCCCTTACACTTATCTTTTGCAAAATACCTTTATATGTAGTTAAGACGAAGTTAAAAACAAAATAAAGCATTTCCACAATTTAATTTGAAACATGAGCCATTAACAATAAAAATAAAACATACATACGGAAACAAATAAAATCAAATAAATAAACAAACAAAACAAATAAAGCAAATAAAGCTTGGGTTGCCTCCCAAGAAGCGCTTGTTTTTGTTCGAGTAACGAGCCTGACTCTACCCTTATTTAGCGGAAATAAGGGAGGTTTCCCCTACACTTAGGATTAAGTGCGGGTGATAGTAGCGATACGCGCCAAGTTGGTAGGAGTGTGCCACGTGAGAAAAGAGTGGGGGATGAATTGTATGCTCAAAGGGTTGTACTCCTTTCATCATAACCTTACCTAATTCAATTGGGTCAATGGGTGAATTGAAATTTTCTCCTAGAAATGGATCATCTTCTATCAATTTCGAGAGACTCCTAGTTGGGATCCATCTTGACCTAATAAACCCGGTTTAAACCCATAATGTTTCTTGCGATCAATCATGAATGGGTCATGTAAGTATGTAAGGTCATGGTTCACTCCTATATTGGCTTCCATTCCGCATGGTTTAGAGTCTACTACCTTCANTGGATCATCTTCTATCAATTTCGAGAGACTCCTAGTTGGGATCCATCTTGACCTAATAAACCCGGTTTAAACCCATAATGTTTCTTGCGATCAATCATGAATGGGTCATGTAAGTATGTAAGGTCATGGTTCACTCCTATATTGGCTTCCATTCCGCATGGTTTAGAGTCTACTACCTTCATCGTAAAACTACCCGTACTATATGGTTTGGTGGGTTGATCGGGACCTATTTCAATTCCTAAATTTTCATCCAAGGATGGAAGATTAGGTAACGGTTTTGGTTGAGGCTCCGGTTCATTAAAACTAGGAACTTCCATAGAACTAAAAGAAAGGTTATGACTACAAGTATTCAAACCTTTTTCATCTAGTTGTGTTTTGTCCAAGGTCTCTACCTCTATTGGGGTTCCTATAGTCTCTTTTGCTTCTTCCGGGTAAGTCACGGGTGGTGTGTACTCCTCAAGTGATGGTGGGAGTTGTGGGGTACTTTGTAGGTTTGTGTTATTTACCTCATCCTTATCCTCATCATGTGTTTTAGTAGAATCTAACCCAAACATGTTCCTAAGTATCTCAAATCCTTCTCTAGCCATTTCAAGTTCTAAGTCCGATTCGTAAGAATCTTCCTCAATAACTTGATCACTATGTTCAATTTTCCTAAAGGATTCATCATGTGTTCCTTGAGATTCAGAGTCATTGATCGTAAAACCTAGGTCTTTTTACTCAATGTGATAATGTTCGGCTAAATCCTCCTCAATTGTTTCCTCAAGTTGTGAAGTGTAGGAACTCATTAATTCATTAGACTTATGGTTTACGGTTAGGAGGCTTTCCTTAAAATCTTTCCAAAGGGTCTTACTAAAAGGAATTGATCCTAACAACGATTGTTTAATAGAGGCCACACATGCACACAATTCATTAAACCTATCAAACTTTACACCCATCTCCTCTTGTATATACATAAGGTCACTTAAAAATTCATTGGAACAACAAGAAGCAAATCTATCCGAGTAAACTAATTGTTCCTCTATTGTTAGTGATCTAAATGGAATTTCATCCGCCATGATGACAAATGAAAATGGTTTTACAAACAANAAAGGGTCTTACTAAAAGGAATTGATCCTAACAACGATTGTTTAATAGAGGCCACACATGCACACAATTCATTAAACCTATCAAACTTTACACCCATCTCCTCTTGTATATACATAAGGTCACTTAAAAATTCATTGGAACAACAAGAAGCAAATCTATCCGAGTAAACTAATTGTTCCTCTATTGTTAGTGATCTAAATGGAATTTCATCCGCCATGATGACAAATGAAAATGGTTTTACAAACAAAGGGCACAAAGAAAAAGATAGACTAAAGAAAACCTAGAAAAATAAAATAAAATCTCACTAGAAAGGAATCTAATGCGTAGACCTAAGTAAAAATAAAATTTTCAACCTAAGCAATAACTATTCCCCGGCAGCAGTGCCAAAAACTTTGATGCGTGAGATTGCACCCTCGCAAAAAGGTTTTACTTCTCAAGGGATCTTGAGAAGCTTGCAATCCCCACCAGGCAGTGTACCTGACCGATGTAGTATAGTGTAGTGGCAAGTACCGGGGGATTGATCGTTCTCTAGGGGAATAGTGTCGTTAGGATTGAAAAGCTACTCTAATAGGTCTAAGGGTGAGGGAAGATTCTTTTTGTGTTTTTTTATATTTTTATGAAAGCAAGTAAAATCTCGGTTTTGAAGGAGTGGGCGGAATTAGTTGCTAGTCAACTAACCCAAATAACTACAATGCAAATAAAATAAAATAAACTGAAAGTAAATGTTGTGAAAACTATATGGAGAGAAATGTGTTTACTTAGATTTCCTTACTCCCTAAATATCTTTTACCGATTGATTAGTGTGTATTAATTGCGTGGATGACGGATTGTATTCCTTAATAACGGTCGTGGGGGTGTGTACGGATTCCCCAACTCTATAAGCTCCTACTTCACTCCTATGTCGAGCAGGCTAAGAAGCTCCTAACAGGGGATCACTAGAATTCGCTCATGCATTAAATACAATCAAATAACCTTAGTACACCTTGGTTCATGTTTCTTAAGACGTTCAAGCATGCGTATAGGAGGTTAGCCGGTTTTCTTAAGCCTAACATCGATAAACATTCATCCAATACAATTAACAACACACCAAAAACCAATAATTAATAGTTAGGTTTCATTAGATCTAAGCAAACACAAAGAAAACCTAGCCTAGCATGTTAAACAAAAGAGAAGAACAAGATAGAATCAAACAACACATAGACATATTGAATGATTAATTAATAACTTATCTTCAATGTAACATGGAAGATCTCAAGGTGAAAGACCTTGAAAAAGCTACTAAAATTCGTATTAGGGTTTCTCTCTAAAAAGTTCCACACTAATGACTAAAAATTGTGAGAATATATATAGAAAAACAGATCTGACAGCGTCACGTTGTAGCTGTGACGCCGTCACCTCACTGTGCTTAGGGTTTCTTGATGGCCTTCTTGACGCCGTCCCCCTTTAATCTCCCAAAATCCGTTCTGGCTTATCAAGGCTTGACGGCGTCACATCCAAGCTTGACGCCGTCATGGGTACTATTCCAGCAGACATTAGCACTTTGTCGAATTCTTCACTTTTATGCTCCAAAAAGGTCCAAAATGCTTCCTTTTCCATAATTTCTCTCCAAAGTACCTAAATTGACAAAAGGAACGATTTAGGGCAATAATTGATCAAATAAATACGATTTAGGGCTTAAATGACCCCCGAAAAGCAGTACACTTTTCGCCTTATCAAATACCCTTACACTTGAGATTTGCTTGTCCTCAAGCAAATGCGCTTTTATTCTAATCAAAATACAAGTTAGGGGTCATTTAACACTAATATAAAAGTAATTACAACAAATAATCGTTCCACTTTAATCATAATAAGCACGGAGATTACACACTAGCACCTCACAAGTAGTGTTTAGATACTCACATCTCTCAGGTGTCATAGAATTATATTTCATAAATGAAAATGAATAATACCTCTCACTACCTGTCATAGCAAATAGGTTACCATAGGCTTGGGAAAGGATCAAAAACCTTCTCCACTAGGCGTAAGCACCTAAGATAAAATATCAAAGAGGGCTTTACAAAAAGGGTTGTAATGAGGTGTAGGGATATGATAAACACGGTTTTGTTGGATAAGGGATATTTTACTGGTGGCGAGTTAAAGATCTGGATTAATCACATGTATAATATGGCATTGCTAAGCCAAGACTAGACTCGACTTAAGCTAATCAAAAACTAATAAAAATATAAAATAAACAAAGAAAGAAACGGGATGGTAGTCCGTATGTTTTTTCTACTTTTCTTTTTCTCATTTTTTTATACACTCTTGCCCTACCATCCAAAATAATACATCATAGGGGCCTCGGTTTTCCCCTTACATTTGAACTATTACATACTTTACAAATAACTAATCTAATGACTCGAATTAAGATAACCGAAACACTTGGAGTAATTTTAAAATATTTAGCACATATAGGGGTAATAATGTTGTTCTTCCCCATTACTCCATTACACCAGTACTTTACCCATGAGTCCCAATCGTCCCAAAACAATATGTACAAGGATATGACTCGACTTAGCAACCATGTAATCAATTAGATAATTAACAAAGGGTTTAACAAATGTTGTCGCAATAATGCACTAAAGGTGAGTGCATACAAGGTAGGCTAAGGCGATTTGGGTGTACATTTAAGTGGGGTGTAACAAATTCTTCCTTTAAGTAAAATGCTTAAAGTTAAAAACGAAAAGGATAGGCTCTGGAGGGTGTACTAGGGGTATCGTGTACCAAAGATGGGTACAACGCAAAGGTGTGGGAGAATTACTTGACCAATGAAGTCAATGTAATTATAATACAAGTGTAAAACATGGGTTAACCCTAATGCCTCTTATCATGTAGTAAATCTAACTACACGAATGTAGTCTCACTTGTGGATTCGGGATGGTCCTATCGTAAGTTCTAGAATCTAAGTGCTACCGGCACACATATCATAGCATAAATGCTTTTCCTACCAATTCTAGGGGCGAACCTCACATATTTGGGGTGGAAAATTTTTTAGTGGTACGGTTTTGTGCTGGTCATATAACTCCTATCCATGAGACGCTCTGTTAGGACCTAAGTTTATCAACATTTAATCAAGTCTCAGTTATTTCAGTAAATGTAATAGGTTGCTAGTTTAATTATGTTTATCATGTAAACGTGTAAGTCCAATACACGTCCAATGGGCCTCAAGCCCACACGAATTAGAAAGGAAGGAATAGGGAAGTGTTGCCCTAGCACTTTACCTATAAATAGGACACTCATGTAATCCTATTTCTTGTTGGTTATTTCATTTTCATAAGAAACTCTTGTACTTTTATTCTTCATATTTGATCTAATCAACCAAACTCTATTTCTCATCTTACTTCTATCAAATCAATACTTGTGTTTACAATATGGTGACCTAACAAGTGGTATCAATCGCTAGAAGAAGGTGTATTTTTTAATTTTTGTTGCTAACGAACCAATACCATCTTTTTTAATCGTTATTTTTTGACAAATTTTGCTACTTTCTTGTTTGTTTCATGTTTATATCACATCTTTGTATTCAAATCTTGTGCTACAAACTCAAACAACCAACAAAGTCTCAAAATTTTTCAAAATATTTTGGATTCGTACACTTTGTCCTTTTTTCAAGAATTTTAAAAATCTTGAAAAGTGGTTCAAGTTTGCAACTTTCTTTAAGATTTCATCATTTTAAGGTTAGTTGTACAATAATCTTGGACTAAAAACGTGTTTTTGGCTTACTTTTTACAAAAACAAAAATTTGCCTAGTTTGTACTTGTTTTCGAGAAATCGAAGACCCTAAACTTTCGAGATCTTTGCTCCTTGCTCCTAAGGTGTTTCCGTTGCTTACTCAGTGCTTTTCTCTCTTGTATAAGAAAGAAAACACTTCGACTCGTTGGATATTATCGAGCTTGTATAATCTCGATAATCTTGGTACATTTTTTTGAAAAATTGTCAACCTTTCGAGATCTTCTAAATCTTTTCGAAATCTTCTGATTTTCGAGAACTTTGGATATTTTTCGAAATCCTTTCACAATTTTTCGAGAACTTTGCTAAAATCACAAACCTCAAAGTTTTCGAAAATCCTCAATTTTTCTCGATAATTTTGTTTTTTTCGAGAACTTTGGAAGTTTTTCGAGAACTTTGGTAA
The DNA here is from genome assembly GCA_014162995.1 of Artemisia annua. NCBI lineage: Eukaryota > Viridiplantae > Streptophyta > Magnoliopsida > Asterales > Asteraceae > Artemisia > Artemisia annua. Next base: position 3,367 of record LBNU01025745.1, on the reverse strand, counting down.
TTTTTTCGAGATCTTTGGACTTTGACTGCTTTTCGAGATATTCTTCAACAAAGTTTCGAGAACACACTTGGAAAAGTTTTCAAGGCTTGGCATAACACTTATACCTTCTACAAGATCTATTTACACACAAGTCCTTCATCATGTCTCAACCACCGTACTACAACTTTCATCATCAGCAACCCTATCATCAAACACAATTATTTCGTCAACAACAACAACAATATCAACAACAACAACCTCAACAATCATATCCATATAATCAAATGGTCTCTCAACAACATGTCATGATGCATCAACATCAACAACTGCCTCAACCTCCACCATTTCCTATGCAACAAATCACTCAATCGTCGAAACAAACTCATTGGTTTGACCAAATGTGTGAAGTCATCACTACTCAACAATCAAGACATGAAGCAGGTTCACTTGACACACCACCTATGCTCACACCCGGTAATTATGTTCAGTGGTCAAGTCGATTCCTAAGATTTCTTGAACTCAAGAAACCACATGGCAAATACATGAGACAAGTTATCAATGAAGGTCCATTTGTAACACCGACTAACCTTGTCCCTGGTAATCCTAATGCTGATCCACCCATACCGGACTAACACAGACCTCTTACTGATGCTCAACTTACTGCTGAACAATTACTTCACAAAGAAGCAGATGAATATGCCATGATTTACATTCTTCAAGGCATACCTAATCCGATCTTTCGCAGTGTTGATGCTCAGAAAACTGCTAAGGCTATGTGGGAACATGTTCATCTCCTAATGGAAGGAACTCAGTTGAATCAGGAGGACATGGAGTCAATACTTTACATGGAATACACACATTTCACGATTGAGCCAATGGAATCACTTGAGTCATACTATCACCGCTTCACGAACATCATTAATGACCTCGACAGACACAATATCATCTTACCAAAGATTGCTATCAACATGAAGTTCTTAGGATGCCTCGGTCCTGATTGGCAGAAGTATGTGACATTTGTTCGACAAGCAAGAAACCTTCATGAAACACCATATGGTTTGTTGTATGACTATCTGAAACATCATCAACATGAAGTTGACAATGATCGCGCTCTCAAAGGAAATTACTCACAGCCCCCACCTACAAACTCTTTGGTGCTTGTTGCTTAATCACATGTTCCGACTCCACCATTACAACACAATGTTTATCATCCAGATCAGGCTTATCTACACTACCCATCTCAGTATTCATCTTATGATTCCACAATGCACCCTCCTACAAATCAATTTGCCTCATATGACAACAATGACACCTTGTCTTCACAACATACTGCTAATGATGACGATGATGATGAGGACTTTAACAGTCTCAACCAAGGAATTGCACTCATTGCTCGTNCTAGCTCTTTACCTATAAATAGGACACTCATGTAATCCTATTTCTTGTTGGTTATTTCATTTTCATAAGAAACTCTTGCACTTTTATTCTTTATATTTGATCTAATCAACCAAACTCTATTTCTCATCTTACTTCTATCAAATCAATACTTGTGTTTACAATATGGTGACCTAACAAGAGGTATCAATCGCTAGAAGAAGGTGTATTTTTTTGTTTTTGTTGCTAACGAACCAATACCATCTTTTTTAATCATTATTTTTTGACAAATTTTGCTACTTTCTTGTTTGTTTCGTGTTTATATCACATCTTTGTATTCAAATCTTGTGCTACAAACTCAAACAACCAACAAAGTCTCAAAATTTTTCAAACTATTTTGGATTCGTACACTTTGTCCTTTTTTCGAGAATTTTCAAAATCTTGAAAAGTGGTTCAAGTTTGTAACTTTCTTTAAGATTTCATCATTTTAAGGTTAGTTGCACAAGAATCTTGGATTAAAAACGTGTTTTTGGCTTACTTTTTACAAAAACAAAAATTTGCCTAGTTTGTACTTGTTTCGAGAAATCCAAGACCCTAAACTTTCGAGATCTTTGCTCCTTGCTCCTAAGGTGTTTCCGTTGCTTACTCAGTGCTTTTCTCTCTTGTATAAGAAAGAAAACACTTCGACTCGTTGGATATTATCGAGCTTGTATAATCTCGATAAT